>JAOBYG010054777.1:0-11971 GCA_025403545.1 Epizoanthus stellaris | reverse complement strand
ATAGGAAATGACTGTATGTAAGTATGTATGTATGTATGTATGTACGTATGTATGTATGTACGTATGTATGTATGTATGTATGTGTGTATGTATGTATGTAGATAAATAAATGCTTCGATGAATTCTATCAGACAGTGCTCGATACAATATTGTAGAGCAATAATAATAATATTAAATAATAATAATAATAATAATAATAATAATAATAAGGATTCAGAGTATTTAAATACTTGGTTGATTCATATTTCACTCTGATACTGATATTTCAATATTTTTTATGGTATATAATATGATCAACTATCTTTAAATATGGTACAACTTAAAGATATAAAAATACTATAAAAAGGAAAAGACAATAATTTGTTTCGCAGTCTTGAAAGTTCGGGATAACACATATTGAAGTGGATTAGAGTTAGTCAAAAATGACGTGCTAACCCTGGTATTTGCTCTTGAAAGTTTGTTTTAATAAGTTATTATTTAAATTCCTTTGTTTTTACTTTGTATTGCCCTTTGGCCAGTTCTAAGAACTAAATCAATTTCTGACCATATATTAAAATACAATAAAGACTAAAGTAGTGTTAACAGTTCCCATTAATATATATATTGCCCAGCTTCGAGTTTTGTAAGTAAAAGTACAGATTAGGACTGAACTACTAAATGCGCGAGTACTCGAAATTTGCGCGGAATAAGTGCTTACTGATAAAACCTATAAATAATACATCGACTCATAAAAGTTATAATATGTAAATGACACATTTACTGAAGGGTCTACACGTTACCAAGACTACGCAGTGTACTGTATTGATTAGTACTATTTTAGATTATATTTTTCAAAGGAAAGGAGTTATTTCAATCAATTTGACAATCTTTCTGTTTGATTCACACAAAAACTTAATTGACTTTTTGTCAAAACCAAAATCAAAATATGCAGTCGGTATTGATCATCATCTTTAGACTTTGTAGTTACAGTGTCTTCTCTCACTAATATCAAGATGATATGCCACTAAATTGTTTCCCTTTCTCTGTGTTTAGTCCTTTCGGAATAGTTAACAATATATATACACAATGATTTATTATTTTAGATTTGGGTGTATGATAAACAATCAAATCGAAACTTTTGAATTACAGTTAGGCCCGGTTTAGACGTCGTATTTCTCATGCGTCGAATTTAATTCCAGAAAGTTCGGCGTTCAAATCAATTACAGAAGTTCGACGTTGGTTTGACCAGATTAAAAACATATATATATGGTGAGTGATCGCAAATGATGGTGATGGAGACAGAATTGCCTGTAGAGGAAGCTAATATTACGCGAGCTTCAATTCAGTCGCTATTGAAGTCGTGAGAATTATTAATTAAGTTTGACATTTAAATCAAACGCGTCGAATTTAATAATTTGAGTCGATTGAAATTAGAATTAAATTCGACGCAAGAAATTTAAACATACGACGTCGAAACCGGGCCTAAACCATTTCATTCAGTGTACAGAATACATTTTATTGCTTGATTAATCATTTTAGCGTGTTAGTATGATTTTAACAAATATTCATTCTATTGGTTTTGTCAAACGGTTCAAAAGTTATAGGCTTTGTGAGAATTTTTCTTCAGTTTTAAGAAATGAGCCAATCAATCCAACCTGTACTGAAAATCACCAAAAACCTAAGTCAATCCAATAAAAACAGCCACATTTTTAAGTTAATTCAAGAATTCAAACAATTTGCGGTTTTTGTGGTCCGATTAGTGTCTTAAAATTTTCGACCAGTAAACATTATCAGATGATTTCCGAAACTCTTGCCATCGTTTGACCACCATATCTAAGGCACTTTCATCGAATCTTATGTGCTCTCATCGAGTATCATTCCCACTTGTCGAGTTTTACCAAATTTAAACCGGGGTTAACGGTTCAAATGTTCAAAGAAGCAGATGAGGGTTTTCGTTCTCTTAATAGACACACGATATTTGAAGTTTACGTTCTTACTCTACTCTCGCTATTTAAACTCTCGTTAACCGCTCTTTTGAAATTTTGTGACTGAAATGATAACACTCGATAAGTATTAAAGATAGAAACGCTCGTCTCCAAAGTTATTTCTTATAAAGTCGACTCTGCTTCTTACTTCATAGATATTCCACTTACAAACAGTGAAATGATCCTTTTACTTCTATAAACGCTGGAAGACTAGTTCTAAAACGTCTGCGAGTAGGCCAAATACTGGGATTGATCAACTAAAACTGTCACATGGTATGTTTTTCGCTATGAGGGTGGAATTTTTTAGGCGACCTTTCGAGCGCTAGCAGTATGCTAACAAACATTTTATGGTAAGTTCTTTTCGTATCTTCTTTGCTCCGGCTGTCAATGGGCTCAATAGAGCTCGAAACGTGAAGCGACAACTTTCACTCTTACGGCACGAGATATTCTATATCAGTTTTAGCTGATCTAACTTAGTATTTTTACATTAACTCGATTCGCATTTGTGGAGAAAAAATAAGAACGCTGATGATGATGACTTTGTCGAAATCGATCCTGATGATGACTTTAATAGAAAACGTTCGATTTTAACAATATAAAATGATATATATGATTTTAATAAGAATGCGCTAAATCACCTTTTAAACCTCTGAAAACAGGTAAAAAGCGTTTTATCCAAAGTATATTGTGATAGATCATAAAAAATGGAGTTTAATCTCTTTTCACTCGTGAGGTTGGATGTTTTAGCTCACGTTTCGAGCGACAGCTTCTTGTTAGAGCAAAAGAGCCCAAGAAAACAGAAGATCAACTTTTAGTTGGCATAATCACCAACGTCAACGACGCAGAAAATACCAGTAGTCTTACGGGGAGGTAGTCTTCTATGAAACGTAATCTATTTGAAATAATTGTGTGGATTACAATATAAGCAAACATAGGCCAGAAAAATGTGGCAGTTGGAGCAACAGCTCATGAATGCACTTATATAAATAAGCACACTAGATTACAAAAAGAACGCAAGTACGGATTCGACGATATCTTCCGCTTGTCACCGTGAAGTGGTTATATCAAGTCAGGTCAATTACTTGTTCTTCTGGCGACTTTTGTGTTTGTTAAATGTCTTAGCTTTCCTTTAAGAAATGACAAATTTAGAGCCACTGTGGCGTGAGTTTTGAACTTAGCTTAATATCTTTGCACTTCAAAAGTTCGCTTTTCTATCATAAATATCGTTAATTCTCTGAAAATCATGCCTCAGTATAAACAAAACAGAATTTGACAAACTTTCAGTCCATTCACCTCAGCTGTAACCTACTGGTTCTAAATGTTGAAAGAGTTCCGGTCCCCATCACGTCGCCGACTTTAATTTAGAGCTATTGTTTCGACAAAAGAAAAAGAAAAAGCACCAGAAGTCAAAAGCGAGAGAGAAGAAAGAAGTAAAAATAACAGAAAGAAAAGTAAAATTTAGTTTAGAATGTACACATACTATACACATAGTTTGTAAACCTTCTGAACAGCATTCTGTGTTCTATAGTCGCCTTTTTAGCCAAAAAAGGTTAAGAAATTACTTCCGTCTAGAGTAGTTCATAGTTACAAATTAAAAGCCAAAAGTGTATGGTTGAAAAGTATTGGGTGACAAGCAGATGAAGAAGTATGGACGTGTCAGAAACAACTGCAAAGGATAGCTTACAGGGGAATTAAACAAAATTTGAAAATAATAAACATTCCGTTTTACTTCTGTAAAATAGCTAAATGTTTGAGCACCACAGGGGAAAGACTCGTTTTATACAGTAGAAGCAAAACAAAAATGCAAGCTGTCTAAAACAGAACAAGAGAAATTGGTGTCTGGTCTTTCTTGGCTCAAGGAACTGACGCTACGTTTATGCGGATTTTTAAAACGCCCTTCCGCCCAAGTTTGCTGCTAAACAAACCTCAGACTTATGTCTTGTTCCGACTTCAATTCTTTTGCCGTGCTTACTTCAGCCATTAACCGTAAAACATGCAGCAACACAAAGCAATACTTGCTTGACACAAAGATACAGGATCAATAAATATCTTTTTTCTATGGTACCTGTACTTGTTCTGTGTTTGCTCGCTGCTCAGAAAGGCATTTTAAGGCTTAAAAGACATCTTATAACTAAAAGGCATTTTGGACCGAGTGTGATATGATATATGATATAATTTACCATAACCAACAGGAACTGGCATTCATTTGCTCCGAAATTTAGGAACACCTAGTACGAGAGAAAACCCATTTTCTGCACTTTAGAAATGGGGATGGAATGTGCGTCTAAATCCCACATGATTTAAGTTACGGATAAGCACTGGGGTCAGAAAGCTCTATTTCAAGAATTACGAGATACATTTGGGATCCAAAATGTAGAAATGGAATGTTTACTCACCTGGTATTTGTTGTGTATCCATATTCACTTGTGCTGTTCTCGGTTGAAGATAATCTGCTGAACGACAATCGTGGAATGAGATCGAATCTTGTTCTGACATTGGGCTTATATCGGTCTCGGGTGTTTGCGCGTGTTCTTTGTGTATGTATACAAAAGCTTGAAGTATGCATTACAATTATCAATGTTATACACTTATGGAACAATGCCATATATCATAAACAGGCGAATTACCATTGCAAATGTATACACAAACAAAGATTCTGGCGATGAAGCGTGCTCTGGTATTGAAGTTCAACGCGCGACCAGTGACATGACAGGTATTTGATCAGGTCGTTAACAAGCGGAGGGAGGGATCTTTTTTATTCATAACTTTGTCATTGCTTCTGTTACTAAGGCACTTAACTAATGGGTGTAAGGAACTACATGGAAACCGGAGCTATATTCGCTGGTTGTATGGAATGCGGTCTTTGTTGTATAACAAATTTTGAAAATTCTTCCTGTTTCTGCCAAGTCAGACAGAGAATATTGTATGGCGGTTCTGTTGTTGTGCGAAAATATATATACAGCTACTATCTTGAGCTCGGAAGCATACAAGTCTGGAATGGCTTGAACCAAAGTTGACACACGAAAAGTCCAAATAAAAAAGTACTGTCGGTAACATGTCAAAAATATTCTGGCCTTAGGGTCGGTAGGTCGGTACTAAATTTTAGTTTAGATATATTTTTCTTCCAACTATATTAGATCTGGAAACAGAAACATGCACTAATTGCACAAATAGAACTGACATCGTATTTTCGCAGTGATATATCGCGAGATGTTTTTTGATTAAATGCACTGTCAGATGGCTCTTTTATTCTTTTAAAAACGTGCAGGGAAAATACGATCTCGCCAAAATCACCTGTGCATTTAAATTTTGGTGGTTAAAGTTCTACTTCTAGGTTCGGCGACAAAATCTAGGATGGGTCAAATTACCAGAACCGCAGGTATCTTTTAATTTGGCCCAATACAAAATCCAATTTATGGCATGAAAGTTCGTAAGTCTTATCTAGCTATAAATTAAACACAAAACTCAGAAGCCTTAGCCATTCCATGGTAGCAGCGTTATTAATGCACAACAATTCTCTCTGAGACAAAAGCGGCTCTTCACTTCTCATTAGCAACGTCACATTCCATGTAGAACTCTTTCAGAACCTGCCAAACCGACGTCGGTATTATGTGACTTTACACTAGGCTCGTAAGTAAGACTTGGGAGCCACTAAGTTTTACTTAGCACTAAAAATATGTGTAAAGGCCTAAGTAAAAAATTAACTAAGTTTTCTTAGCATCTCATCAACTTCGGCAAGTTGGAATAATTCAAGTAAAACTCAAGTAAAAAAAACTCGACTTACCTTTGACGATCTTAAACAAAGAAACTAATTAAATCTGTCAAATTTCGTCTATTTGTGGGCAAAAAATTCTCGTGAAGTGCGTGGAGCGAAATTTGGCACGTGAAGAGTTTGCATTCGCTCCGTTGAACCTGACAATTCTTGAAACCTGTCAATTTTTATTTGTGTGTAAAGCGCTAAGAAAATAAATTTTGCTTAACAATTTCGAATTAGGTGTGATAAGACTTCAGTCCTGCTCCGACGTTTAAGTTCCAAGAGAATATGCTAAGTAACAAACATGATCTAACACTTATGATATATCACTTAGTAACATGGTCTCTTTTTGTAAAATCACTGATCCAATGTGAAGAAGTCAAAAACTAATTGAAAATGAATATAATAACAATTTCAGCATCCACAAACATGATGATCATATTGAACGATACACTCAGTCCACACAGGCTGCTGTGAACCATCAGAATACTGATTTCCTTGTTACTCGCAGTATTTGCTCATATCTTGTATTTTCGATCTTTAATATCTAATCAATAGTAATTGCCAATAGTATAGATACTAATCTAGGCAATGGTGGGCAGCGGTGTTTACAGAGTTCGCAAAAATGATGGCAGGTATTAACTGAGAATTGGTGAACTGAGGTGGCATTTACAACAGTTGAAGGCAGACTGTTCCAGTTAGGTATGGTGCGAACAAAAAAAGAGTGTTTATAAGGACTTACAGAGGCATACAAGTGATTGAATTTGAAATTGTGGTTGATCTTGTCTGACTTACATTTAGATTCATTTCTGGAGGAAAGGATAAGTTAATTCGATTATTGTTGATCTTATAGAACATTGTGACATCGGTAATTGTGCGACGATACTTTAAACGTTAGCGCCAGCGCTCAAAACGTCAACCCAAACCTTCCACCCTCCAGGCGAAAAACATAAAATATTAACTTTTAGTTGATCAATCCCATCAGTTAGTTTCCATGGTTTCGTTATCAGTTTGGAAGCACTTTTTGGGGAAAGAAGTTTGAAAGATTTCGTGCTTTGTATAGCATAGTTCGGTGGCATGTTTTCTTATGACCTTGGCTATAGTTTGTTTTGGTATAAGCTTTAAAATAAATACAGACAAGTTTATTATATATTAGATGGGAGTATTTATTGGGAACTAAATCACTCGCATAGTGAATACACCACTCAGGTCTCGGATGTAAAATACAAAGATGCTTTTCTCCATACATTTAATACAATGAACCGCATTAGTCGATAACGTATTGTAGATATGGACTTTATGTTCTCATTTCTGGTGAGATAGTGTTTCTGCAACTCAAAAATAAATCCATCTTTCCCCTTTACCGCGTAACAATAACGTATCCTCTCTATCATCAGTTACTGAACCTCCGACGGATGCGACCCAGGGATAGACAGTTGGGAGAGAGTAAAGGTGTAATAGGTGTTCACTTTTCCGCCGCTCCCCTCCCCCCTCGCCCGACGGATTGCTCCCATCTCTCCGAGGATGCTATATCATTTGATAAAAAAAATTAAATTGGATGTACTGTTTGTTTATATGATTCCTTCATGATGGCAGTTTCTGAGAATATTTGAGGATATAGGAAGAGTTTATTGTTCTATACTTTGAACAAGACCGGTTTCGAAGACCATCTTTTTTGTCTTTAGCTGGTGGCAAATATTTATCAATCAATAAAACCAGTCGATCAATCTCAGTATTTTGTAGTTAAAACTAAAACTAAGGCTATGCTACGGTTACATAGTACTGATGGATCTGTTTCAAAATTCGTACGAACATACGTGTACATTTACGCGGAGTCCTGCATGCTATCTGGATGATAATCTGACCGCCTATATCCGTATGATTAATTTGAAACCTGAAAAATACGTGCGGGTATGTATATGGGCCGGGTACAGATTTTGTGCTGGTACCAGGTCGGTATTGTACGTCGAAAATACTTTGATCAGCTTTCAAAAAGCATAAATTTATAACCGTACGAATTTTGATACGGATCCATACTCGTCCAGTAATGTATAAACAATGCTTTCCGGTTTCCAATTCGCCAGCAAAAACTAGGAGAATAATTCAAAATATATCTATTTGTGAAAACTAGAGACACAATCTGACCGTAGCTATCGGCTATACATGATCGTTTTTCTTAAGAAGATGACTTTTCCCATCAAACAAGCTTCATTGTCTTGTTCCTTCCAGAAGGAGAGGCAGAATACAATCTTAGGCACTCAGCGCCTTTATAGTTCTGCCACGATGTCGCACTTTTCGCTATAAGAACAGTTTTGTACCCGTAGCCACATGCAGATATACAATACAGCATCATAACATAGATTTTAGATATTTTTAAACAAAACATAAATCCCTTTTTATTGTAATTTCAATTGCATATTGTCTATTTGAACTGTATGTTCAACTGTAAGCCGTAATTCAGTCTCTTTTACTGTAATATTGGTGTATAATAATAAAACTATCATAGTCAAAGCTGTTCAGCTTACAACCCGTGGTCACCATGAATACCATGCACCGAAGATACTTACCACGTGACCGCCTTCCAAATTTCAGCTGACTATGGTATTTTTTTAGCGTGAGCATAAAAACTGCCATTTTCTCATTGCTTTAAAAATTTATTGCGTTAAAATGTACCCACTCTGACATTTTAACCCACCCTGACGTGGACGGAGAGCCTGAAAATGTTTAATTACCTGAATAGTAATCGTGCATTAAGCCCCATTTACACGAGCAAGTTTTCCTTCACAATTTTTTCCTTGACAAGTTTATTTGCTCGTGTAAACGACGAAAAAAGTCGAAATGTGACACGTTTTACATTGACAAGTTTCCTTGTTCAAAAACTAGCATGCCAGCTTTTGAACAAGTAGACTTGTCAAGGAAAAACTTGTCAAGTGCAAAACTTGCTCGTGTAAATAACATGACAAGGAAACTTGTCAAGGAAAACTTGTTTATCCATCTACACGAACAAATAAAATTGTCAAGGAAAACTTGTCAAGGAAAACTTTTTGGTCCGCCTACACGAGCAAGTAAACTTGTCAAGGATACTTGTCAAGGAAAACTTGCTCGTGTAAATGAGGCTTTAAGATCGCATTATGGAAATAAATAAGATCGTGAAATTTAAGTATATTTAGTGTGATAAAAAAAATGGATTTGTGTGTTCATTGCCTTTATTACTTTATTGCTTTCAACCCACTCCGAGGTGGACGGAGAGCCTTAACAGATTACAAAGGTCTCCGAGGGCCTAGGGTTTAACGTCCTTATCCGAGAAGACGTGAAGGTCTAACCATTTGCAGATGTTAAAGCAAAGGCAGCACCTTATCATCATGCAATTATTTAAAGACCCTGAGTGTTGGTCCGGCTGGGAGTCGAAGCCCCAACATCCCTCATTCGAGACCAGCGCTCTTGCCACTGTGCCAACCGGTGTCCTCATCGCATGTAGTTGTGTTACCATAAACGTTTTAAATTTGTGTTAGAAAACATGATATGGAATGACAAGCAATATTCAATTTTCAGTTCAGTAAAACAACTTGAAACAAAACATCGTGATTACAGGTTGAACTTTCTAATGCTTTTGAGAGAGTTTATGCTTCTTAATTTCACCTTTGTAAAGATTTCAAATGTGCATCATTTCACAAGACGAAAAGTCAGAAAGTCTAAATGCGAATAGACAACAACAAAGTGGCATAATAACTTCCTTATATCAGGCAAGGTTCTCTCAGATCAATTTTGCTTTACCGTTTAATTTCATTGTTTTCACCATCTTATTTTGGTGAAAATTTGCCTTGACCAAAAAATACAACTCATTCTAACCAAAAGTAAGGGATCGTTTGGACTAATAATTAAATATACCTAAAGTTAATCTGAGACACCAGTCCAAATGAGTCATTTTAACCATTCAGTTTTTATAATGCAAGTGGATTTATTATTTTACCTTGAAAACGACTTCCAACTTTAACCGATCATATGAGTTGCATGAGTTTCGGGCAAATGTGTCTATGCACTCCATTGTGCTCAGACTATTGTGCTAGATATTTCATAGACGCATACAAGTATTTTGGTATCTTGTCAGCAATAATTGAAAGATATTTGATAATATATAGACAGAAAAACTGACCTATTAAAAGTTACAAAAAAAATTGGAGAATGATAGTATTAAAGATGACGACAGGCAACTTGTGCGGGTCACTTGTTGGTGTACATTTGTAAGTGTTCAATCCACACTCGCCTAAACCAATCACAACACTTGCAAGAATTGTATACGCACGGAGTGACAACACTTTGCTAAAGTGTTTGAAAAAATAAGTGTAGGAGATTCTATGAAGCGATTTTTTGGGGGGCCAAGAAAAGAAATAAAATAATTGCTAATCATATTTTAATATGTTTTTAGTAAAGCCGTAATTGCGACAACAAAGCAGGCGAAATTAGTTTTCTAGAACGACGCGTTGCTATAAAGGACAACAGAGGATCAGAGATGGAATATAAGAAATAATTTGCGGTAACATTTTAGAGGAAAAATAATTTGTAAGCAAACAATTATTCCACCCCCACAATGAAATATAAAAGGATCGGTCCTTTAACGTAATTTTGTATACAACAAATTTACAAGTAGTAAATTTGCGGACTGATTGGCAGGCTTGTGTTCATTGTTACACGCGATAACAGCGTTTCTTTTTAGAAACCTGTCTTTATTCTACAACAAAGTAACCCACTTACATCAAATTGCATCATCTTGTACAACACGGAAGAAAGACTTTGATCTCTATTATAGGAAAATTCAATGCCTGACGAGGGAATTCCACGTTAAATTTCACGCGAAAAGCTGATATCGCACGAATCGCGCTTTATAGAATCGCATAGTAGAAATAAAACTCGCGCGCTGATTGGCTAACGTGGAGGGAGATTTAACGTGGAATTACCTGACTCGGGAATTCCACGTTATTTTTTCGCGTGAAATTTAACGTGGAATTCCCTCGTCAGGCATTGAATTTTCCTATAGAACCTTTGTCTTCCAGAGTTAAATGTATATTAAGTCAATAAAAAAATCTCAATATTAAAACTCAACAAAAACTTTATTTATCTTCAACATAAGGTTAAACATGGAAAATTAGAATGTATTACACGCCACCTTGCTAGAACGAACAATTTAAAAAAAAATTACTTGTGGTCGCTACGAAAATGAGAATACGCTGCTCGCTCTTGATTTTTAAATACAAAAAAAATTGATGCGGCCACAAATTCCAATGCGGTCGGGGATGATAAACGAATGATTTTTTATGGGGCCTTATGGTCTGCAGCTTCAGTTACGACGCTGCATTTCGTATGTCAGTGCGATACGGGGGTATAGATAATCAATAACGCGATGATTCCGGGTCGTCATGCTGTGGAAAGGACGGGAACACGTGCTGCAAAGCTCAGCAGTTAACGCGCGTGCTTTTAAGTCTCAGGCGTTGTCCACATTAATCCGTTTTCGTTTGAAAACGAATACCTTTTTATGCGTTTGTGCTGATTGTTAACACTAAAACGATCGAAAACGCTGATAGTGATTTCACCGAAAACAGAGGCTTTCGAAAACGCTTCCCAACGTGGAGACTTTTGAAAACGCATCAAACAACAACGGACTCTTTGACCCCGTCCACACTAATACGATTCGAAAACAGTGGTTTTTGAAAACGGGCCTCAGTTTTCATTTCTCCATGTGATTTGTATCGCTTTCTCTCGTCTTTTAGTCGGTAGTTTTTGTCCAGGGCAAACTTGACTATTTTCTAAAAGCCTTATACTTTGAAGCTCAATAATAGTTTTCGTCAATGTGGTATTTAGAGTATATATTTAAAACTGCAAACAAAAACAGGCAAATCAGTTCACAATTCAGTCAATAAATGCATGTTGAAACTTCCATATTTAGATCTTGGCCTTGATCACAAAGTACGTTTACTTTTCACTTTTTCCGTGCTGTAAAAACATATCTAAAACAAAAACAAGGATTTTCAGCTGATGAGTGTTTGAAAGGTCACCGAAAAGACTGGACTAAATTTATTATTCTGGAAACATTACGCTTGTATATTTCAGTGAACTGCTTTATACTTTTCTCACAAGTTATACGAGTGAAATGTAATTCCAATGACAATTTAGCAAGATGCAATTGTTATAAATCTAACCTGAATTGCTAAAGCCGTACCAAAGTACTGTAAATTGTACTACAAAAGAACAATATTGA
>JAOBYG010054666.1:0-11973 GCA_025403545.1 Epizoanthus stellaris | reverse complement strand
TATTACTACTACTGCTACTACTATTACTACTACTACTACTACTACTACTATTACTATTACTGTTACTATTACTACTACTACTGCTACTACTACTACTAACAACTACTACTACTGCTACTACTACTACTACAACTACTACTACTACTACTATAACTACTACTACTACTGCTACTACTACTACTACTACTACTACTATAACTACTACTACTACTACTACTACTACTGCTACTACCACTACTACTATTACTACTACCACTACTACTACTACTACTACAACTACTACTACTACTTCTACTACTACTACTACTTCTACTACTACTACTACTACTACTGCCGCTGCTGCTATTACTACTACGACCACTACCACTACCACTACCAATGCCAATGCCTTTATGTTTGTGCATTATCGAGAAACAGTTCCCACCACCAACAGTTGACCAGAATCAGATTCACTCGTAGTGCGCATGACACTATCTTGTTTGTTTGCGTACGTAACTCGCACTTGTACGAGAGAGGAATTCAGTTATGGTTGTATATCAGTTTCAAAAGAAAAATTTATGTTTCTGCTGAAAATTAGAATGTATTAGTGAGTTGACACTGTTCAGTTGAACTGTCAGAGTTTACGACAGTAAGTCGTGTTTGTACGAAGACGATTTCAAGTTACCATCTCTTTTACCATCTCAGTGAATAACTACAGAATATAAAGTGATTTATTTGATGAATATTGATGGGACATGTAGTAAGTATTACTATAACGCTGTAATGTTTTAATAATTATAAAGTTTCACGAAAGAGACAAAAGTATGATTTTTTTTTTATTTCCTAAATGTTGGGTTGGTCAAGCGGTGGGATAAAAATATCAACTCGTCAATCATCTATAATACTTACATATTTTCTCCCTGCTTGCTTTGAAATCATCCATAAGAGCTGGCAGTAGAACGCCAAAACTCTGAAGAAATCCCTGAAACATAGTTTGAGACACGCTGGCGGACAAGCACACTACCCAGGACCACAAACCATCTTGTGGGTGGACACGAGCCGGCTTATAGCATCCAGACATCTTTCAAGCTGGAATTAAATCGGGCAATGAGCCTAATGTGACAACGTTCATTAAGCCTGGTTTTCACTAGCGACGCAAGCACAATCGCAGGGACAAGGGCAGTCGTGTATGTCAGTATATGGAGTCGAAACCTGAAGTCACCATTCATTGTCCTTATGACTCCGGCCAGCACTCATTGTATATCTAATTCCTTTTCTTGTTAATATTATACGTTGCATAGGGTGTTCGAGGAGTTAAGGTGGCTCGTACCTGTTTTCGATGTTTCTGTGTCATTACATTTAGCTAATGGCTTACTCATGTATCCTGACAGTTTGCTAACAGTTAATTGTTGGTGTTGGCAGAGTAACTCTTCAACGTATCAACAATTGCATTTATTTTGTAATTGTGGTTTCCATGGCAACCCTAGAGGGCCCTAAATGTACCCTGTTTTTAACATTAAAGTATATGTTACACAAAAAATGGGCATGCAAAGGAGAAACTTTTGACCAATTTTGAAAAAATTCTGTCACCAAAGTTTCGCGCTACCTTAACTTTTCAGAAATTTAAGGTGGCACCAAAATTTGGTGACAGAATTTTTAAAAAATGTGTCAAAAGTTTATCTTTAGCATGCCAATAATAATAAAACAATAAAAAATTAGGTTCACCAATTCATTTTTGTGTAAAACACACTTTAATGTTAAAAACAGGGTACATTGAAGGCCCTGTAGGGTTGCCATGGAAACCACGATTACAATATGAATGCAACTGTTGATACGTTGAAGAGTTATTCTACCAACATCAACAATTAAGTGTTAGTAAAATGTCAGGATACATGATTAAACCATTTGTTAAATTGAATGACACAGAAAAATGGAAAACAGGTTCGTAAATTGTTCCCACGAACGGCAGGGGTGGTCAAAATGCCTGAATTTTGGGCGCATTTGCCGTTCAGCGTCTCCCGTTTTCAACACGAGGTGTGCTTTCACGTTTGACCGCGTCACCACGGCAATCGGCAGACGGTTATCTGACGTTTCCCTTTCGCGGTATACGCTGTGCTTAAACTCTCTAATAGTTCACGAATTATTTGCAGAATGGCAGTTCTGATGGTTAGCGAAATGATCGGAATATTGACAATGAAAAAGGATAGTCTAATTTCGCAGTTACAATTCTATTCTAGTGTTTCCACAAGTAGTAAAAAAGAACGGACATTTTTAAACAGCACATCACTATGCGTATGTATACGTTTCAAAGTAAACGAAAAACTAATAATATGGGCGGGAAGAAAGAAAAAAAATCCGAGTCCTTAACGAAAAGCTGATAGTTACCTGTAATTATTATTTGGAGGTCCGTAGTGACACCTTGACGCTACTCAGTGCACTTAAGGCCTGGCTCCCGAAACATGCAAAAGGAAAACCGCAAGAATCCATGTCCCCTTTTATGCAAACTCAACGAAACTTAGTCAACTTACAATGACCATGAATAGCTACATTTCAATTGCTCTGTTACCATGGAAACCGAATGACGTCACAAAATGGCGGCCATATTGGATTTTTTCCTTGAGGTGGACTGCATAACAACACAAACATAGAAACTTCTAGATTTTAGAATGTAATCAAGTTGCGGATACCAATGACTAAATACATCTAATTGGAAAGGTGGGAAAATGCTTTTCAATTTTTTTTTATCTCCAATAGTAATTTTTACATTTTAATTTTTCTTCTTTAAATTCTATATACAAAACATTTTCCCACCGTTCCAATTAGATGTAGTTACACATCAGTATCCCCAACTTGATTATACACTAAAATCTAGAAGTTTCTATGTTTGTATGGTTATGCAGTCGACCTCAAGGAAAAAATCCAATATGGCCGCCATTTTGTGACGTCATTCGGTTTCCATGGTAACCGAGCTGCTAACATCGCAATCCATCGTCTTAGTAAGTTGAATAAGTTTCGTTGAGTTTCCATAAAAGGGAACTGAGATTGACGGCAATAAGCGTTTTATTGTAATTGTCTTGTTGGAGCCAGGCCTTAAGTACACTGAGATAGTTTGGACTTGTTACTAGAAACAGTAGCGCAAGATAACAACTAATTCTAAAGTTAACAAGCAGTAATTCACTCAGAGCCGTTCCATATTGCGCGGCAATAGACACTATTTCAGACCTGGCCGACCTAGGGACACTTCGTCTGGCAAGAGCAAAAAGAAAGGAAAAAGGAAGGAATTATTTGTTCCCTTCATTGGATCTTCTCTCGCCTGACGGAGCGCCCTTGGTTTCTTGGATACTCGAGCATGACACGGTACCACACACGGGAACGCACACATGTAATAGACAGCAAATAGAGCCTGTGTAACCAATAAGCAGAAACGAATTAAGGGCGTCAGAGCACCCATTGGCTTCATTATTATTCACCAAGTGACCAGGCCTCGTACACCTTCCAAGTTTAAAAAACCCAGGACTTTCCAGGAGATTTTTAGGCATTTTTCAGGAGTATTTTGAAGTCATTGATCCCAAACCGAAATGCAACTTTTGCTACACTTAGTTATAAAGATTTTTTATTGAAAGAAAAAAGAGAAAATACTTTCGCACAGTAGTAGTATATGTTTAGCTTTTGGCGCATTCTCACTTCGTTCGCATTCGCCAAAAACTAAACATAAACTACTTATGTTTTTAATATTTCTAATAATATTTTTAATAATTTATTTTCCAATATTTCTAATAATATTTCAATAATTTCCATTTTCCAATATTTCCAAATATTTCAACAATTTCCATTTTCAAATATTTCCAAATACTTCAATAATTTCCATTTTCAAATATTTCCAAATATTTTAATAATTTCCATTTTCCAATATTTCCAAATATTCCTTGACATTTTCATTTTCAATATTTCTAAACGCATTTTTTTGGTCCATTTCATTCCGATTTCCACTTTCACTTGCACCATTCTTTTCCTTCTTGCTAATGAAGTTTTTTTTATCTTTTACCATTCCCTTTAATTCATTTTGTTCCCTAACACAAGCCCTCGCTTACCAACTTTATTTCGACCTGTGTGATCATTCATTCACAGTTCTTCACTTAAAGACAACTTTTGATATTACTTTATGGATCCATATTATTGGTGTTTGGCTAAATTTTATTATCCAAGTGATAATTATCGAGATTGTTGTGATAAACAAGATTTCCTAAAAAGTTCTGAAGGAATTGTTTGTCGAAATTGTGGGGTAACAACATGTGGTGAACTTGTTGGTGATTATGTTGACTTCCACGAGAACATTCACAAGATTTGTCACAGAACAATTTACGATAGAAAGTATCATGTGAAAAATGTTTTGATTAATCTTTTCTTTGAAGGTGAAATATATTTTACATATCAACAACAAGAAAAGATTATCGATATTGTGAAAATTATTAAACAGCAATTTTCTAAGACAAGCGAAGGACGAAAAAGAGTTGTTAATTTTAAATTTATTATTTCTCGTATTTTCAAGTTGATGAACATTAAATGCGCCAAAGATTGGGGAATTCCTAAATTGGCGAAAACTAGACGGAAGTACTTCGACTGGTGGGAACGCACTTATCATATTGTTCGAGATGATATTCAAGAAATTCTAAGGTTTTGAAGTTTTTGTTGTATCTCTTTTCATAATGTCCAACGAATGGTGCTGTGTCAGCGACGAGATCATCCAACCATCTAAGTTCGAATGTCAAATCATCGATGTCGAATTCTTCACCTCGCAAATATGATCGTATCTTATTGAGAACTTTTTGATAACTTTGAAATGCGAATAGTGTTGACTCTTAGTTTATCGTAATTTTTAATCTTTGCGAATCCTTGAATTAATATTCCACATCCAGTTATTGTTTCGAGAATTTTTGGATTCAATGTTACTGATCCAACTATTGTTCCAACTGTTGTTAATGTTATTGATGAAATTGTTATCGCTGCACTTATTCTTTTGAACTTTGTGTAAGCGTACTTGTAGCATATCATTTTTTTAATGATAGAATCCATACAATTTCTTTAACATTATTTTTTGGGATTTCGTCAACCCCTCATCGATGTAGTCGAAATCAATCACACTTCTTTTTCTCATGTAGTTTAGTTTCATAATTAATTTGTGAATGAAATTATTCCGAGCTTTGTTTCCTTTGTGAACTTTTCGGGAATTTCCTCAACTGATATCGTTGATTTCGTGAAACCAACAAATGAATGATTTGCTTGTGACGACAAAGTGTTTACCAATATCGTGCTTGAATCTGTCACTTTCATTTGTAATTGAAAATAGTGTATTGTATTTGGTGATGATGCAAATTCGGTGAATGTTACATCGACTAATGAATTCATTGCTTCGGTATTTATTTGTTGTAAACCAAAACCTGCAATCGTTTGTCTTGGTTGAAAAGCGGAAGAAGGAAGTTTTGTTGAACCAATGAATTGTGTTGAAACTGGAGTTGAATGTTTCCATCTGAAATAAAAATTGCCGGAGGATCCAGTGCTCCCAATCGAAATACATGAACAAACTTTGAACAAACCTTCTTTTGATACTGGCGTGATATCCAAATCATATGATGCAAGATCGATCCAATCTGTGTCGGCTTGTGATAAGACAAGCAATATTTCCTTTATCGACTTTTTTGGTGATTGAACACTAATAGCTGAATTATTACCCGATATTGCCAATGGTGAATTGCTGGTTGGTGTTGAATAACTTTGACTTTGGCCTTGTATTGGAACGATAACGTTGTTAACATGAATTGTGTGTTTCATCTTTGAATAGCCCATATAATTAATCAGATAACTGTTTCTGTTTCGAAGTCTATTCCGTACACCCTTCCAGTTTTATCCAAATTACCATGAGTTAATTTTTTAGCAATAATTGTGTTACTCCCGTGTTTCTATTTTGTTCGGCAAAATTGAGCGATGTTACTTTTTTGTTCCATGTCATTTCTCCAATCCAATGACCCGTTACGTTGGCAGCGTCGACATAATACGCTGCCAACTGACCTCTGTAGATATCGGCATCTTGATGGATTGTCATTCTAGTTAGGTACACACGGAATGGAAATGTAAATTGAAAGTATGTTTTTTTTTTATGGCGAATGATTTGTTTTAAATTCGTAATAGTGAGCGATGTTAGTTGAATCCGACACTATGTTTTCTATTCCAACTTCGTTGAACTCTCCATATCTTCTTTCTGAATCATAGACAGCTATCGTTTTTACATCAATGATGCCTTCTCTATGTCCTTTTTCTATCGCGTAGCACCTTTCGATTATATTTGGAATTTGTGAGAGTTCGAGGAAGTATGTTGGAAGAGCTACGTTTTGGTTTGTTGCGTACGTTACTCCATAAATGAAGTATGACAATCGAATGTTTTGTTGTTCTTGTTGTTATTTCTATTTTGATTGTATCAGTTGTGTTTCTTCTTTCGACATAGATGTTTTCTGTTGATATGAACGAGTTTCCATTGCTCAAAATACTTTTTCGATTCACTATTCCTCCATTTGACGTTGACGGTGAACGTAGCGTTGTCGTTACAGTGTTTGTTGTATCTTCGGAAGTTATATCCAAAGATAGCAACACGAAGTTTGCATCAACGTTTGTTATCGTATCAAGATCTAGAAAAAGTATTGAAGACCTGTTGTTACATGTTCGTTCGATTAGTGGTGGAGATTTGTGGAATCTTTGGGTGTAACGAGCAAGTTCAACGTTTCTCGTTTCCGACGTGTAACCAGAAACGATTGTGAGGTTCGAACTAGTTAGGTAACTGAAATAGTTATTTTTACCAATTACAAAGTGGCGCATGGAGTGATCCACGTATGCTTTGGTTGCTGCATCGTTTGGATCCGTTGGTACATTTACACCGGATATCTTTTTATCCTTGAAGTCTACACTGAGAGGACCTAACCCAATGTAATCGTTGAATATTCCAAGGTCTGCGGGAACAAACAACTTTTCAGGTGTATCGAATATCGTTCCATATATATAATAGAAAACAGTTGCTAATTGTGAGATCGTTGTTTTTACCAATACTTCTGCGTTTTGCGATGGATTCCTTTGAATGAAGATGTTTACGCTCGTTCTATACTTCTCACCAGTTTTGTTCTCCGTAGGAAACAACGAGGTTTTGAGCGTTTGGAGATTTTTCTACCACAATTTTTGGAACACTATTATCAATATCTGTAATTACGTCGATTATAATACTTGCATAGAATTCGGCTTTCTTGGCAAGATCAAGAATGAACGTTCCTTCGATCTCTGGATGTAGAGTAGAACTACATATCGGTTCTCGCGAAAAATGTTTACTCAAAAAAGCTCGATGCCTATCCTCAATCGACACTAATCTAGTTGAGAAACCCCTTGTTACTTTTAAGTTCCTTATTGTTAAATAATTGAAGTAATTGGATGAAGTGTTAACGAAATCTCTCTTTTCTGTTACCTTTTCGCGATTCTTGTGATATCCTAATGTGATGGCATCACTATCAGATACCGCGTTTGCAACGTTTGTCAACCTCCTACTCTCCATATCAAAGTTTCCATCGGCTGTTAGTTTGAAGTCCACTGGTTTGGTAATTGCGTAAGTTAGGTCTCCGATTGTTGGATTGATGTATCTTGTTTTTCCACGTACACCAATAATATAGAAGGCGATGATTGAGTTTGCTACATCTGTGATGTCCAATAGCAGTGTGGATTTGTACTCGCTAGTTTTTGTTGTTACAACCAAATCTCGTACAATGATATTGAATGCGAAGTCTTCCTTCGTAAAATGACTGCCTAATGGTTCGACTACGACTAATCTTGCGTCCCCTCTTCCAGCAATGCTTGGTTTACTCTTCGTCACAGCTTCTATTCTAATTGTGTAAGAAGTCGTTTTTTCAAGTATTCCGAGATTACACACCATCGTTGCTGACATGTTGTCCTTCTTCTTGACAATTATGGATGGAGATTTGTTATGGTATTGTTCAAGCACTGCATCGTTTCGAACCCACTCCAACGTGCTCGCCAACCTAAAATCTTTGAATTCGAAATCGTGTAGTACGTTCTTTGTGTATCCAACACCATGATAATCGACGTATTCTTTCGTCGTTGCTTCATCAAAAGCCGTTGGTTTCCTTACGTTGGTAATTTTGAAACCTTTCATGTCCAGATCCTTCGTTATTTCGAAGTTACTTCCAGAGTCACCCTTATCACCCTTCGGTCCAACGTCTCCCTTGTCACCTTTCAATCCTTGAATACCTTGGGTTCCTTGATCACCTTTGTCTCCTTTGTCACCTTTGTCTCCCTTCGATCCTTGAGTTCCTTGATTACCTTTGTCACCTTTCAATCCTTGAATACCTTGATCTCCCTTGCTTCCCTTCGGTCCAATATCTCCCTTATCACCTTTCGATCCTTGAATACCTTGGGTTCCCTGATCACCTTTGTCTCCTTTATCTCCTTTGTTTCCCTTCAATCCTTGGGTTCCCTGATCGCCTTTGATTCGTTTGTCTCCTTTCAATGCTTGAATTCCTTGATCACCTTTGTCACCTTGATCACCTTTACTCCCCTTCAGTCCTTGAATTCCTTGAATACCTGGCTCTCCCTTCAATCCTCTTAATCCTTGAAGACCTTTGTATCCATCGTCACCCTTAGGTCCAACAGGTCCTGGGAAACCCCTCGGCCCTCTCCCAGTCCCTTTCAACATTTCATCCTCCTTCGAATAGCCCATATAATACGGTAGACACTTTGAAACAACGTCGCAAACAACCCATTATGCACACATGGTTCAATTGCCCTTGAGGAATTTCCACAATGCGGTCTATCCACGAAACACACATACGCGAGTTATCTTTTCACTCCTCCAAATTCATCATATCTATTAATGTAACCCATACAATACATTAGATATTCTTAAAGTACAACTTCATGAACAACTCGTTGTAATGCATGTTTTTAGGTGAGAACGGCTTGACCGTTCCAAAGAACAACTTTCCATGGAACGTTTCATTCACAAAATATATACAAAAATAACCACACAAATTGCTCTCTATGTGTTGGAACTGTGTCGTATTTGATGTGATCGATCTCTTCGTTTTGTCTGCAACATCCAAGATCTCTTGAGGACATCTCATCCCGAAACTATCGAAATAATCTATCTTCTTGTCATCCAACAACATTGCAACCCAGTGTGTTCCAGGCCCAACGTCATCATCGAGATTGATCACGTAATACCCATTGTGTACCTTCCCAATTACATCCTTCGAAAACACCCCAACAAAGCCATCAATCCTCAAATACTTCATCCAACCCACGATGTCATGATTGGATATTGCGGTATCAACAAACTTTGGTTTCAAAATATGTCCCCCAACACCGGAATTCCCTTCAATGGACTGTTTGGGCCAAGAAGGGCCAACTTGTCCTTGATGCTTTTTTTGAGGACTTTTCGTAAATACGGTTCCTCCCTTTCCTGCTCCTCCCCTCGGTTTGTATGGCCTGTTCGTCAGCCCATAACCATAAGGCCTATTTCTCACCCCACTTCCTCGGGACAATAAACTAAGTGCAGCCGGAAGTACAGCCGCCAACAAAGGAAGAAAACATCCTCTCTTCTGTTTCACAGTTGGCCTCAACACAAATCCAGTTCCAAGTTTAAGAGCTTTCGAATATTTAGCTAATTGTGCTTTCGTAAGATGACCCATTACATTTCGCATCTTTCCAAGATCTCCATTCGGAATATTAATTGAATCATATTGCCTCACAGCTCCAACCCATCGACGTCCACTTCCAAGAATCTTCCCAACTGCATGCGATCCCAAACCTGACAATACACCAAGGCCAAGAGGTTTCAACAGCTTCCCAGCCATTGGAAGTAATTTCGGAGCCAATCTGGCAAGGACACCAAAGAGGTTCCCTCCCCTCTTCGCAATCTTCCTTATCTGTGCTTTCGATATCTTAATATCTGTCCCAGCTCCATCCCTCTTCGACTTCATTATCCTCTTAATTTGTGTTTTCGTTAACATCATGTCATCTCCATCATGTAATTGTGAATTATTCAGCCTCAATGTCATCGGCATCCTGTTCTTCATTGCTCTCGCAATTGATACTTTTTGCCCACTTGTGAGCGACACACCAAATGATACATATGTTGTCACATTCTGTATAATTATTAGTCAGACAATTTGTATTTAAACAACGATCTCTGGTCTTCCCTTGGTATTCACAATCTTTATTTGTTGTTCGTGAAGGATCAATGCAAAGAAATAGTAACCAACCAATGGTTTCGCATCATGCTCGAAATGGAATGTCAATTTCAATGCTCCATGCTTTAAATTCCCTTCTTGTCTCCTCAAATCGAAATACAAGATTCCATACCCATCCTTGAACCTGTCCAAACTAATGAAAGGCGGAGTATCACTTGCATCGAAAGCTCCATTGTAACTAAGCAAATTTCGATAAGTTGGAATTACTTCTTCTTTTGGTTTCAATCCATTTTCAGGATAAAATATTCCAGTTCCAATTTCCAATTTCGCTGTCATCAACGAACCATATTCTGCTGGTGCTGGACCACCTGGTTGTCCATCCGCAGTGGCTGCTTTTGACAACAACTTCATTGTTCTAACAATGAAGGCGTTTCCTTTTTGATCAGCTAAATCGGTTGCATTCACACTCCATAAGAAAACATGTCTTGGTTTCTCAATCAAGGTCGATATGTTAAATTGTCCACCTTGTTCAGTGAACAAGGGACTCTTCTCGACTCTTTCTGCCTGAAAGTTCAAGATATGTGAAGATACCTTGGAATACGGATTGCCAGAAAACTCTATCTTCGGAATGATCAATGTCATGGATGGAATAACTAATTTGCAATTAGTATTCACACCACTCCCCGAATATATAAAAGTTTTGTTTTCTGTTACTTCCAACTCAATGACGAACTTACCAGGTGGACACATCTCTCCTTTAAAAGCATGAAAGAAACCATATCTATGCAATTGCATCAGGGCAGTTGTTTCCATCGATCGATTCGTCAATTTTGACCTCTTATCAAGCCCCGAATTGTTTGCTCTGTCTGCTGATCCATCACCAGAATCAGGAAACGTAAACAATGCCGGTCCAACTCCAGTTGTGTACTCATCTGTAAAATCCATCAAATTCTTAATGTTCAACGCAAAATGTGGATCGTACAACTTGTAAACATACTTTCCACCATAACTCACTTTAAACGATTTTATCATGGTATGCAATCCTGAACTAACAGCAACATTCCAACGCAATGTGAATCTAATCTTAATGTATGCATTGTACCAATCATATGGTGTGACCTCGTTCGTGTTGTCAACGATGAATCGATATCTCACATTCTCTCCTCTCTTTAACCCAAGTGGGTTGTCCGATGTAATTGTTTCAAACTCATATCTATTAATTTTTCCTTCCATAATATTAGTTACATAATGTTAAAGAACCACCCTCACCTTGATGCTTTGCATGCCTTTGTTATTGTTATTATCCGGGAACTTAGCAGAGTTTTCCGTGGGTAAGCGCGGCCTTTTAAGAAGGGCTTAGGGATTACCAGCAACACCGGCAAACCACGATAGATTATCAGTCATTTTGCTGCAAATACTGAACAATTAATACTTGCCCTAAACACTTGTATTGCTAATAAACGCGTGGTGAAGTTGATAACCCGCGTTGGAAGGTGAAACCGATTCACGAGAATCTGTCATGCAAATTCTTTTGTTTGGGGCACGAACGGAAGTCGAGAACATGTCATATGTATTGTTACGACCTTCTCGCTTCAAACTGTTCAAATACGTTTGATTTCTTGAATCCTGCAGGTTTCTATCGGAAATGGTTGTTAGAATATTGAAGATCGATCTTTATCATCGTTCATTTTGAGGTCCAAAGTTCGGTTGAGTGCACAAAGTTCGGTGCTTGGAGCCATTTTCGCGAACTGGTTCA
>JAOBYG010054555.1:0-11982 GCA_025403545.1 Epizoanthus stellaris | reverse complement strand
CCCCACCCAAATTTATTTCAAAGCCCTCCTAATGTCTCCTCCTGCCCCTGCACGATAAATAATGAACGGTCCCTAATTCAACAATGCCTAGTCCTCTTGCTACTCATACAAGGTATAAAACCATTCTTCTTAATTTACAAAAGACTGTAAGTTTCATAGGTAAGGTAAATACTTTATTAATACACGATAAGACTTTAAACTAAAAGCTTGTTAGGTCGTGTCTAAACTATGTGACAAATAGAAATAGTTAAAAGTTGCAAACGATAAAATGTAAAATACAAAGTTCTAATCTATTTACAAGAAAGTCAAAATGCTAATAGGTAAAACATTAAAATGGATAAAATCTTAAAATATAAAGTTAATAAACTATCCCGCTTTGCCGCGTCCGCTTTAGTGGACTGAGCTTTCTGGCGGTCAGCTGGGATTGCGTTCCATAGGGCCGCCCCTCGATATGTCATTGATCTCCTCATTATGATGCTCTTAAATCGAGGGGAAACTAGGTGGTTTTCGCCCTGCAATTCGTATTTAGTTTGGCGCCTGTTTTCTAATGTTAGCATGCCATTCCAAGTTCATCCCAACCAGTTAGCTTGATCACTTGATCCGATGATTTATAAGTGATTAAAGCAAGCGTAACTTATGAGTAGTTTGGTACATTTTAACATAATATGCAAACACATGTTATACCAGACTATGAATTTCTGTAAATCCCAGAGTTTATGTAACACATGATTAACAACCCTAACGTACAATTCGATAACTTTTAGGAAATACAAAGAATCAACTTACAGCTGCAATAAAGGTTGCAAGCAGCAGAGTAAGGCAAACAAGTAGGTTGGTTGTGTTCATCATTACTGCAATGGAAAGGCAAAATACATGTCACTTTTAAATATATAGACTATACAAAGACGAAAGAGGTCGAGAAAAGTAAGATTAATGGAAACCCTACGATGTGTGGGTGCGTCCAGTTAAGATAACTAAAATTAGTGCTGTTCGCTAAATAAGTAATGCTGGACTGAATAGAATCACGGTCTCTGTTAACGTACTGCAGCTTTATGAGCAACTGTTCTTACTTTACCTTCTTCTTTCTTCTTCTTCTTCTTCTTCTTCTTCTTCTTCTGCTTCTTCTTCTTCTTCTTCTTCTACTTCTTCTTCTTCTTCTTCTCCTTCTCTGCTCTGCTACTGCTACAAGCTCAGGTCCAGTTGTAACAATCTAACTTCCAAACATCTTCCTTTATATAGTGTCCCGCAACAATTGCTTCTTTGAAATACAACAACAATTTAACCTGGGGCAACTCCAAACTAAGTAAACTGTATTCATAATAGGTCATTCCTCTATATTACCACGCGGTGTCATTAAGGACATAAACAGTGTCAACCAATTACGCATTGACGTACTTAGTGCACGCAACATGCCCCGGAGAGTGATGGATGTCCGCTTTCGTTCGTTGGATGATATTTGAATTAATGTTTATAAGATTGTTTATCACTATAACATAATATTTTTGTCACGCAAATCATATTGTCCAGTTTTGCTAGAATGGATGGACGGATTGAAATTTCACTGAGTTGTCCAACTTCAGTTATCTTTTATGGCACCGGATGCAGTAGCTGTGGTTTGTTTGGTTCTACGTCAAACTCTCAATGCTACCCACCGTAAACATGGAGGGGTTCCGCCTAAATAAAGCGAAAATGTTTTCGTCTTACTGTCATTTCCTAGACACCAAACAGATTGCCCAGACAAAGCAATCGCTCAGGGCAACTGATACAGAGCAAGTTGTTGCTTTATAAGACTTGCAGAACCTTTTTCGTAATTTTATATTTTTTTCTTATCAGTCTATCCACTGTAATTATCCGATTACAATTTATATTATTTCACATTTAAGCTGGCAAGTACTGCTTGCGTGCGCTAAAGATGTATTCTAAAAATAAACACGTTTATTCGCTTCGAGTGTAATTGAAGACTGCTGCATGCATGACGCCTGTTATTCAACGATCCGATTCGCCGCCTATGTTGTTTTGGATTGATAATAGACACGACAGCTATTGGATCTATATCATGTGCATTGTATCGGTGCTTTCATGACATCAGTACAAATCATTAGAAAGTGACAGTATGAGATTATGTATGAGTCAATTCCAAGAGTGCCCATCCCCCCCGGGCAGACCCACGGGCGTTTGAATTTTTTAGGTCAAATTCCCCGCCATGGAAGTCTTTTCTTTAGTCAAATCCCTGCTGTCAAGAGATCATTTAGGTGTCAAATGCCCGACCCTCTATAGACAAAAGCACGGAAAAAGTGTTTTTGTTCAATGTCGAAATCTGAAAAGATTTCTGGAGAAGCATGTCCCAAACCCCCTACAAACTCGTGCTTCAGTGCAGTGTTCTCAGAACCAATTAATTATTATGTAAGTTCACAAGGCAAACACAAAGAAAAATCATAATTGCGAAGAAGGAGTTTGGAACTCCATTTAATCAAACACGGATAGGTTTTACATACTATAATTTCAGTCATCCAAAACTAAATTTGTTTGAGATTACATATCAACCACCCCTATAAACTTGAGTTAAAAAATATGTTATTGAAGACTGCCAGACTGCTGCATGACGCCTGTTATTCAACGATCCGATTCGCCGCCTATGTTGTTTTGGATTGATAATAGAAACGGCAGCTATTTGATCTATATCATGTGCATTGTATCGGTGCTTTCATGACATCAGAACAAATCATTAGAAAGTGACAGTACAAGATTAGGAGACACTAAATATTTGCTATTTTGTATGCTAAAAAAACGTGACCACATCAAGCTTCCGTCCACAACAAAGATTACTCTGCTGACCAAAAGTTCTAAATATTACTTTGAATATTTTAGAGTATAACGTTTTAAAAAGTCTAGTTGGAAAATAATTTATTCTCGCTCTCCCTGTTATTCACTTTTCATGTCATGGTTTGACAACACATAAAAAATCTATATGAAAAGGTACGGATTTTTCTTAGATTGAGTAATTTGACTAGAACAAAAGGTTGGGGTTCTCCTATTAGCTAGGTATACAACTCGTTTTTTTGCTCTTCCGAAGCAGAAAACTGGGTCAAAAACATAAGACCTGCGTTCTTGTAACTGCTTGCCTTGTTTCGCTTTTTTCAAATAACTTTTCCAGAAAGTAAACGATCATAAAGAAATAAGTAATATATGTCCGTAACATTATTCCAAAATATGTGTCGTAACGCGAATACAAAAAATTACAAAACTGTTAAGATATTAGCTTATATAAAATTGCTTTTTTGAAAGTTAAAATCGAGAGGGACTGAAGCGTTGGTGATCATCTAAGTATCAAAAACGTTTGTCTCTCGGTTTTAGTTTTTGAAAAAAGTTTTTATTATTGTTAATATCTTCACAGTTGATTAACAACCGAAAGCAACGGTTTAGTTCTAATATCAAACGTATACGAAAGAATGGAATAAATCGTATCAGTCGTGGTAGAAGCTCTTTATTAGCAAGCAAGAATTAGTTGAAACTACTAATATTGTAATAAGAGTTTAAATGCCGATGTTGTTGCGACTCCATATTGGTTAATTTGTTACGTTCGTGTCATTTCATTGCTTATCAGTTTATCGGATATAATTTTTCATTTATCATTTCACTGACAACAAAACTATTTTCACTCTTTAGAAACTGAACAAATGTATTCCTTTCGAGTGCTATTGAAGACAGTTTCCGGACGGATATTGTTCAGTCAACTGATTCGCCTCCGGCATTAAATTCATTGAAAATAGAGACGGTTGATCTAGATATATCGCTTTCATTGTATCGGACACTAATTAGTACATCGTCAAAAATAATTGTTTACTAGAATGAACTAAACATGCTCCAAACAATAACTATTGTCGTCACCATTAATAAAGCTTCAGGGCATAGTTTTACAATAAATCTGACTACGTTGGAATGTTCTTCACCTGCATCAAAGCCTGATTTGCTGACTACACTTTGAAACTGACTCACTAAATGTTTGAAAAATTGGTATTGGACTCTAGGATAAAGATGTTTAAATAAGAATAAGGATTTTGTATTGTTCAAAAACAATAAAACAATCCTCTTTCGTGATGTCTTTCTCGCATTCTTGCGTAATTGCTCATTCACTAATTGTGTGGGAATGAGATTTCCGTTAGTAACCGTTTGATTTAAGAAAAAATATATATGTATATGCAAGAGATACTGCAGGTCGTAGCAGGTTCAATTGAATAAAAAAAACCTCTTGCTGCAAGACACAGAAAAATTAATTACGTATATTAAGGCAATATATTCTCGTCATACACCGTCCAGGGAATGTATTTATATGTATATGGGATTAGAAAGGCTGACTTTCCAATGATGAACTCTGCATGCAGTTAAAAGAATGCTGTAGGATACGTAATGGTGACCTTCACAAGACGTAGTTCTTACTGAATTTAAGGGAGATGCTCCAAAACTCCTTACTGTCCTTTTTAAAAGATCTTTATTGTTCAAACGTTTCAGCCATTCGACCTTCTTCAGTGAGAGGTATAAGTTGTGCACAGGTGCGGATCAAGATCGCTTCCCACCTTTGTACGGATAACGGTCAGATTCTGTGAAGCAGATATGACGAACAGCTCCAGAAAATGTAAACTTACGATATCCGATAAATGGTTTAACTTGCGTATAACTAAAATATTGCTGTGAAACTGAGGCATGAAAAGGAACGTTTTCTTTTCTCTGCTATATATTCTAAACCTATATCCATGAACACTGCTAGAATTGAACTCAACCTTTTGTCACCTGTTCATTCGGGAAACGGTCACATCCTTTCCTGCACGGACCCGCTCCTGAACGTGATACAGAGCCGAGTTACAACTAGGGATCGCTTGGACCAGCCATAGAACAGAGTGGGACTGTGTTGTAACTAGGATTCCCGGATTAGCTACTTATAACGTATAACATTAACGGCTGAGACAGTTATGACTAGCATGCAGTAACATCGCAACATACAGTCACGCATATTTTTCTAGTGGATATATCTCAAGATTGCGAAAGGGGCCATGGAAAGCTACCGATAAATATCTGTTGACAAATATATTTGTAAACGGCAACACATTCCATTCCCAAATATTGATTTTGTTTAATAGATTCTAACTTCAGTTGCAAATGAAATATTAAGGTCCCTACAACCTACTTTATTAAAACATTATTAACAAATACGTATCGGTTCAAGTTATATGATAAACTTTAGTGTTTAACTCTGCAAACACATTTATGGCTTAAAACATTTGCAAACTTTAGTGGAATCGTGTTGATTATATCTAAATTAGGAGGAATATAAACGTTGCATTAATTGCATCTAATATAAAACTAATGGCTTTACGTCAAACGGTCATCAGCCGCAATCATACATATATTTTATGTAAATGTTGAAAATAGTTCTATTCATGAACAGTTCTGAAGGTATCAGCACAGGTTTCGGCACGCAGTGTGTTTTTCTTCAATAGAGCGCCAGGGTTTTATTTAACGCCAATAAAAGTATGCATTTTCTGAGAGCCTAATAAATTCTGAATCCAAAAACCACTGTTCACTGTCCGCAAGAGCTCGTAGTTTCAGGAAGAACAATTCTCGAAGACGGCGTCTAAACGCAAAAGTATTTAACCTATTAACACGGCGCCTGTCCTGTTTGAGTTAACAAACAATAAACTTGAAACCGTACGAGGGTTTCGCGAAATTGTGAATAGTTTGTGAAATAATTAACATAAGTTTATGTTCCCATTTCTGCAATTTTGAACCACTACTATACGTTTGCAAAATGATAAAATAATAACAAAGCGATAATTAAAGAAACCGTGGCACGGTTTTCAAGTTCTTCGTTTGCTCTTTCAAACAGGCCAAAAACCGTGTTGATAGATTAAATACTTTTTTAGTTTCGACGCCATCTTCACGAAATGTTCTTCGTGAAACTGCGAGCTCTTGCAAACCGGGATTAAATCCAATATCGAAAAACGTGCGTGTTTAGATTGAGAATCTACTAGGCTTTCAGAAAATCGATACCTTTATCGGGTTTAAATAAAACCCTGGCGCGCTATTCAAGAAAAACCGACCATATGTCGTAACCTATCCTGGTACCTAAACAGTCACAGAAATAGGTTCTGAAAATGTATAAACTACAAGTGATTAAGCAAGTAATTGACGCGCTTCAAATTTATCTTAAGGTCAATTCGTCATATCTCGTAGAACGTGCTTATTAGTTTCTCGGTTGTGATTAATATATTTCATTATTTCACAAAACTATAGTGCAATATAGTTCAAGCACGTAACAGATTCTGTTATATAAAAAGAAACAAATTTATTCCTTTCGAATGCCTTTGAATATTGTTGCCCAAGAGCTGTTTGCTCTGTGAACTATATGTTGATTGACAGTTAATTTTAAATTGTTTGTCAGTTGCCAGTTGCTAAACATGGAAGTATTCAATTGTAAACTATCTGTTAAAAATTCCAACTCATTCTTCATTGGCAAATATTGATATTATCGCCCCTTGATTTCGATTTCAAAAGATACGAAGCATCTGAAGGCAGCCTATATGTCAATATTTAGACGGAAAATCATAACTCAAAGATTGAATTTGTAAGCAAGTATTAAATATCCCAATTCTTAACTAAAATATCCCCCACAATACAAGCGTTTAATCCTATCTAATCAAGAACAGTTTGGTTTTCATCATCATTTAATAGATTGGGAAATGGCATTGATTCAATATTGTGAACAGTAAAAATGTATTTGTAAAGTACTTTTCGAGTGTTTGTATACAATGACTCTGTATGTTCTCCGAGTGCCAATTCGTTCAGCAAGATTGATAAGGACTGGTACAGGAAAAAAGCTCTAAAAATATCAGATTTGTTTTCATTTTAAATAATCCGTTTTCTTGGCTGAATAATTACCATACATTTAGACACTAGTATGTGCCCTGTTGAGTTATCTTAAGAACGTACTACAAGCCAATTGTGCGACTAAATATCAGTGACCAAACACCCTCATCTCAAACTTGACAAGGTTGTTCTCAAACTACGATATGTCAGTGTTACTACACGATATTACAAAATGATCCTAATCAGTACGCCTCACAGATAAAAAAAAATACCTATTTATATTATTGCTATAAAAAATCTTATCCTTTGAAATGTGTGGATATAGACGACATCTAGAAGGAACAAAGAAGGTCGCCAGACTTGTCCTAAAAACATTTTGAAACACGGGAAAACAATCTTTATAGCTTCTATATCTGAGAATTACAAGGGACTGGTCCAGTTTATGAAAAACGACAATACCCGGACAGATAGCCTCAAACAAAAATTTCTAATACTGAGTAATAAGGCGTCAGCATTGGAGGCTACAGCGCAGATAGATACATTTTTCATCACAACCGATATGGGTCATCATAATGATGACACACATTTTGATGTTGCTGCCATCTGTAGCAAAGTTTTGTAGTGCAAAACAAGAGGGGTGTTTTACCTGAAGTATGAGCGGATTATCTCGTGCTTTTGGCGTTTTATGATCTGCCACAAGACACATTGCAGTGTTTTATACATACACGCCATCCATATTATATCCACAAGGATCACTAGTAGTAGTAGAAGAATGTCACCTGGCTGACTGCTTTTATTCTTCAATCCTTACGTTCAAGGATCGTTTTGTGCGCATTGGTGATTCTTCGTGTGCGCGATTTCTATTTTATCATTCCGTTTCAGTTCCAGTTTGTTAGTGCGGCTGTGTCGATACAGTATAGGCTCGTCTAGGGGGTGTAGAGAACGAACGATTACGGATTGCACTATTTATAAGCGCATTCGTCATTTTTCATTGTCGTGCTTCAGAGTATGACACAAGTGATATTTTCTAAAACTACACGTGTTACCTACCGATTGGCTCGTAACCTTCCCCAATTAACGCATTCCCCATCCCCAGCCCCTAGTGTTTGTCAGTTCAATATGGTCTATTTTCTATTTTCTATATGAGCATACTCAATTTTTCAGTAATTTTCCATCATACACAATCAACTTATTGCTTTTACTATACGTAGTTTTTAACTTAAATCAGATTGTGAAGCGCCATTGGGCTAAATGGAGATGGTGCTATAAAAAATGTTTTTATTTTGATGCCCATATGCATACTCGGTCATAGATAACTAACTTAATCGCCCCATTGCCGCAAAATTGTTTGATGTCAAACACTAGTGGTACGTAAGTAATATAACAGCGGCGAGCACTTGCAGGATCTCATAACGACTGCTTTAACCCCCCATCCCCAAATAACTGATCACGTAGGCTTGACTGAACTGGAATCATTTTTTCGGTAAGTTGTTTCTTTACCCACAACTTCTACAATTATACTCCTCCTTTGCCGACAGATCATATCATTATGGCTTCCAACAGCTCGTCAGTCATCTTCCTTTTTCTCTGCAGTACTACACTGGGTGCCAGAGGTTAGCTCTCGCCAGGCTCACGCACAAGGCGCCTTGGGCACATTTGGGGACTGGCGCGAGCTATTAAGGGACGGACCATTCGATAATTGAAGTGGGGGTTGCGTAATTCTTGTGTGCTCGATATTTTTTTTTCTTCCTTCTAGCTGTGCAGGAATTTTTTTGGTGCCGTCCAGACCTTGCACGATTTTGTTTCTGTTATGTTTCTTAGAAACAGAAATTGCAGACAAAAGTAGTAATATCTAGATGTACGTACGTTAATATATATATTGACAAAGCAAAATATGCATAGTGGATAAAAACATCTGGTACATACACTTTCCGAAATAGTGTGGAAGATCTCAATGTTAACTTTTCTGGAATTTGATTTTACAAAAATTATTGTAGTTTTTTTTTTACTTCACGTCAGTGCACACTGGTCTACCCAGTGATTTTGTGTTTTAAATACTGTGTAGTATCAGTTCACCAAGCCGAATCGGTAGCGATCTGTGAAAGTAGCCTGTAGGTTTGCGAAAACCTAGTATCAGCGCAAACATTTACCAACAAAAGTTGATATGGTTCCTTTTACAGTCTTGACACTGGGCGGTGGACAGTTTCAAAACTATATTTAGCAGGGACAAATGTCGAAAGTAAGATATATACAAGTATGTAGAGGGATTCGGGGCCGGGGGTATTATGCCCCGGGAAATTTTTGAAAATTTAAGCTCTCAAAAAGGCCGTTTCCTGCATTCTCAGAGTGTTTTACATTTTTGTTGTAACTGCTCAGAGGACATGTTTGCTCGATTGTTTTTCCTTGTTGCTCAATGTTGCTCGATTTTTTTCTATGTCAAAAGAGTTTACATGACTTTTATTTTTATATTTACGCAACCCGCCGCCCCCCATGAATAATCTAATGGTCCATCCCTAACCTCTGACATTGCAGTACACGCTGAACTAGATCAAACATGCTTGTTAGCATGTCCCAATCCACAACTAATAACCACTCCCCCTACCTCGTCCTATACATGAACTGGACCTTATATAGGGCAGGGTACTGAGGGGGAGTTCTGGAATAGCGCACGCAGCTAGCAGAGGCATTTAATAGCTAATATAATATACTACAAAAGTCTCCACCCAGGAATTAGCCCGGCTGCGGGCGTTAGTGCAGATCTAGATGCCATCTTATATAAGCAAGGATAACAGTTCCTCATCCGATCAAAACTGAAATTGTTTATCCCACTGGCGACCAGGAGAGGGGGGGTGGTGAATGGTGTGGAATGTATTCAATATCTAGCATAAACCAGTACCAACTCTAACTATGGTCACATTCCAAACTATTCTTAACATCCTCACCTAACGTGCATCATAGTTTGTCACCTCTTCCCTTACGGTAAACTTGCCAAAGAATTATGTACGATTTAATAGAGCAGAGTTGCTGAGAGTAGTATTTGAGAAAGGGTGGGATTTCCTATTGATCAAAAGGCTTCGGCTCCTAATTTAAGTACAGGTACCTCACAAGTTCGTTTGTATGATCACACCAGACAGTCATACGAATGAGTCATACGCAACATGTGGTCAGCGGTGTCGCAACTCACAACAACAACATGGTGGTTTATGTTGTGTTCCTCCACGAATGTTCAGTTGGCGTTTTACAGTCAACAGGAGTGTTTATATTTCCAGAAAAGCAATGACAAGGAATCTTTCATTTATTTTGGTGATGACCAAGTGCAATATTGGGTTTCGTGGCAAGGAGTACGGATAGAATCGGATATTCTAGACGTTGATGGCCCAATCGACGTTTTTAAAACCGACACCATTTACGTGAGATTTGTGACATCGTGTGCTTGTTTCCGAGGTAAGTTTTGCATTTAATATCTTCATGATGATAAAGTTCCTCGAAGCTATCAGATCAATCGACCAAAACGATTGTTGGATGCACAACGTTTCAAAATGATGCGCTTATGATTCAATATTTACATAGTAGCTAGTTGTCAATCGCACGAATTTTGCCAAGTTGTTGAATCTGTAACACTTCACGTGCAGCAGTGCCAACAAATATTATTCCGTAATTATATCTATCTATCTTAATACTGACCAGAAACATGTAAGAAGTGTTCAGACTAAGTCAGAATTTTGAGAAATTTTGATTTTTACTGACCGACTTGACCCGGCTCGTGCACAGGGCGTCAACCCAACGTCTTTGAGTTGCCGTCATTTCCAATATTTTTTTGTAATTCGAAATAATTTAACAATGATTCTAAAGTAATATGATATATTTGTTGCTGGTAAAAATCTGAGCCTCGTTGAGTAAATACGCGCTTGTCAGCGAGCTCCCGAACCTGGGCAAATTTCAGTGTGTCAAAAAGCGTTTTCAAGGTTTTCGAGTGTCACGAACAATTACCGCAAAATCTAGAATTTTATGATGAATAGAAACAAAAGAAATACGTTTTATTTTATTTTATATGAACCTTGTTTAATACAAAAATTTTGAAGGAAATCGAAAATTTGATCCGAAACAAGTGGTCGATTCTTACGCGGACAGCCTCTTAATTATAACCATTACCAGTGTTTTCTCATTGTAAAGCGTGAACGCCGATTGTAAAACATTTTAGAAACATAACTCAGGGAAAACTTCAAATATTGAATTTTTCATATTTTATGACGTCATCATAACGTCATGTGACGTCAAATGTACCCGGTCGATACGTCATAACTAAGAGATTACCCTCCAAATTTCATGTCATTAGACTAAATCTGTTCGAACTTATAGGCCGAGGGTACTTTTTGCCCCACCCCCCGGGCCTAGGATCCCCAAAAATTTCCGTGTCTAAAAGGATTAAACTTGAAATGGACATATACATCACCAGTTTGCCAAGAAAGTGCAATAAACCATGCAAGAATTGTTGTAAATATCATGTGATATGTGACCTTATAACATCTAGTGATCTCCTAAAGTCTACAGTAAGGTTTGTCGTGCATAAACGTAAATACGGATACTAATCTGATTTTATTACAATTTGCTTCAGTGTCGTATTACAATTTGCGTTGATCTCAATTATTACAAAATGCGTAGGTTATTAGAAAACGCTGCAACCCCTAATAACAAAACGCGTAGGTTATTACAAAACACGTCGTTAGGGACCGGTCATTATTTACAGGGAGTACCGGGTTGGACAAAAAACGTACGGGGTGTGAAATATATTTTAGAAAATCTGACGGAGTAGGGTTTTTTGTGTGTGAATAAAATGACTGGGGTATAAAAAAATATCAGATTCATCTTATGTATTCAGATAACTCTATAGTGTAGCTCATTTATGATTCTTCAGGACTGATAGGAAAAAGTACGCATTATGTGCCAAGGGCGAATGCGTTAGTACGGAGTTCACTGTTTTATTCGTCTTTCAACATCAAACTGAACCGAAACACAGCCGTACGTGTTATAAACAAAAAATATGTTTGACTAGCCACAGTTTATATGGTCAAGGTAATATTGTGGAAATATAATCTATTACTTTAAAATGTACTTAGATGC
>JAOBYG010054444.1:0-11982 GCA_025403545.1 Epizoanthus stellaris | reverse complement strand
GACGGATTGCCCCTGGGTCTCCGAGGATGGGGGCACTCGAGAAATGTTTATTGCACAGAGGTTGAGGGTCCTGTTATACCGACAATTCGTCTTTTGTTAGCCAACGCCAAGATATGCTCACCAATAAAAGTGTTGGCTTTCTTGCAGGCCCCCAGCCATGATGGTAACACGATCACCTGACCGCTGGCCAGACCACACAGAAACTTGACTGTTCGTCTGACCTTGAAACACAAACAAAGCCACACTATTATGCGAATGCAACTAATACTATAAAAACAACAACGACAAGGGAAGGGGAGCGGAAGGGAGTGGATATGAAGGGGACAGAGCGGGAAGGGAGATAGATAGAACGGGAATAAGAGGACGAGAAGGAGAAAGGAGAAGAAACAATAAAGGGCAAAAAGAAAGAATGAAAGGGGAGGAAAGAATGAGAAGGAAGAGAGTCGGAGAATGAGGGGAAGGAGGAGGAAGGATGAGAAAGGAAGGGAAAGGAAGGTAGAAGAACGAGAACGAAGGGGAACAAAAGGATAAGAAAGGGGGAAATGATGGGAAGGAAAGGAATGGGGGGACAAGGAAGGGGGAGACTGTGGCAAGCCTTCAATGAAACACATTGTCTATAAGGGAAAATTTAACCCTCACTACTGCAGGTATGGCAAGATTTGTTGTCAAATGCAAATTTCTCCTGTACCTTGTCCGTAACCAGATGTGTGCAGTTATACACACTATCCACCAGCTCGCCACCAAGACTCATGACAATCTGCAGGAGACAAAGATCCATAAGTTCTACCAGGCCTTAAGTAAGAGACAAAATAGCTGCACATGCCCCTGAACTGTAATACCGTAAAGAACCGAAAGTAGCGACTCTCCGAAATTAACGATCCCCCGAAAAGTAACGTAATTTTTCAGAGGCCACTATGGATTTTCCTATAAATTTTCACTATGGATTATCCCCCCGAAAGTAGCGACCCCCAGGGGCTACTAAATTCGAAAGTAACGAGGGTCGCTACTTTTGGGGCTTTACGGTATAAACATGTAGCAACAGTTGCTGCAGCTCAAGACAAGAATTAAACCTAAGTGTTCCTCTTACTTCGCAAGTGGCTTCTAACTCAAAATGTTCAATGATATCACAGTCAGGGCAATAGCTACATTAAGGCACCCAGGCATACAAGTCGTTCTGTGCTTATCTCTTTTCCTATAGTTGTGCCTGAATAGCCCTATTTTTATTATCAAGAATGCAGGAAATGGCGTTTCAGCAATTCAATTCTTAAAAATGTTCCAAGGAAGCATGCCCCCGGATCCCCTTAGAAACTCGCACCTTCGCCGCTCCCAAATTTCGAAAACGGACTTACAAGCCAGAAACGTATAGATAGATAGATAGATAGATAGATAGATAGTTATTATATTATTATATTATATTAATGACTAATGACTAAATAGATAGATAGATAGTTATTATATTATTATATTATATTAATGACTAATGACTAATTACTAATGCAGGTACAAGCACACCGTCAAACGTCGTGCTATCGTCAAACTTAAGCCTATTTGTTTGTGTCATTTAACTTAACAAATGGTTTACTCATATATCATGGCAATTTAATTTGATATAAAATGATTAACTCTTCAATATATCAACAATTGTACTCATACTGTAATTGTAGTTTCCATGGGCCTCAAGTGCACCCTATTTTTAACATTCAAACATATTTTACGCAAAAATGAGTTGGGTGACCCCCATTTCTTATTATTTTATTATTATTGACGTATCAAGGAGAAGCTTTTGACAATTTAAAAAATATTCTACCGTTAGGTTTTGCCGCCACATTAATTTTACAACAATTTTAATTGTTTTAAAAAACAATAAAAAAAATGGGGGTCACCGAACTTACTTTTGTGTAAAATACGTTTAAATGTTAAAAATAAGGTGCACTTGAGGCTTTATAGGGTTGCCATGGAAACGATAATTACAGTAAGAGTGAAATTGTTGGTACGTTGAAGAGTCATTCTAACATCACTTAATATCAACTGATAGTAAACTGCCATCATATTTGAGAATGGCCATCCTTAAATTTGATAGTGTAGAAAAACGGAAGAAGGGCGAGCCACCTTAAGTCTGTCAATATTAATTGAATTAAATTCGACTTCAGTGCGACAGTGGTTTATCACAAGTCCGCTGAAGTAGTGTGAAAATAAGTTATCATAACGTATTCATAATGTATGCATTAAGTTCGACTGAATTAAGTTCGACTGTAGCATGACGTTTGAAACTAGGTCGAGCCAGAGTCGTGTAGCACAAGCTCTATCGTGACGTGGTTTCAAATGTCATGCTATAGTCGAACTTAATTCAGTCGAACTTACTTGAATTCAAATCAACTGAATTAAGTTTGACGATAGCACGACATTAGAAACCGGCCTTAGATCCACTGGATTACATTTATACTTACACTTTTTTCTGATCTGTGAGCCGAATTATGGCAAGTCTACGGTATTGTTTGTCTAATAAAGGGTAACAAAGAGTTGAGTGTATGTTACCTTCTCCCCCTGTTTGTCCACCAGACCAGTAAACATGACTCGAGGTTTAACGTCTCCTGGCTTCCTCTGTCTTAGGGATGGACTATCGCCAAGTGAAGGGATAACCTGTTTTCTCCCTCTCTTGCTGGGTGTGGCATGTACTTGCTGAAGAATAAACATAATCATAAACAAGGCATAAAAATAGGCAAACACAGACAAAAACATAGGCATAAACATGGGTATAAATACTATAAACACAGACATAACTCAGACATAAACATAGAGATAAAAATAGGCATAAACATAGGCATAAACACAGGCAAAAACCCAGACATAAACATAGGCATAATATTGGATAAAGTTACTGTATTATTGTACCAGTTCTGGGGATGGCTCAGATTGTCTCTTTCTCGCCCTACTCGTTCTCGTGGTGCTTTCCTGTGACTCCGCCATGCCGTCAGAAGCTGCATCTGGTAAACTCAAAGTCTGAGACGAGTCTGGTGTCTGCATCAATGAGAACAGAAAACAATCTAAAGTTATGGAAATGTGAGACTCGCCACTGGATGCCCCCAGAATTGAATGTGGGGGTGGGGGTGGTGCCATACGCTGACATCTGTGTCTGGTGAAAAACATGGGTCCCTTGGGAGGTCACGTGTTTTGACCTTTTGACCTTGAAAAATAATATTATATTTTATACTCTCAAACAGTTAATTTGTGCTAATATGATTCTCGTCTTTGGTAATCGATGTTCTCTTTCCATTCCAACAATTATACTCGATTGAAAGCAGCTGCTGGTCATATTTAGGAAATGACATCAATCAGCCGTGACATTAACCCTTTTCAACTGGTCCTGAATTCTGTATCTCACACCAGTGACAGCCCACACAAATACTCCCGTCCACGTTATAAATGCACTTATCAGCATGAGCTGGTTTCTTTTTAGGATTCCTCGCATCCTTGTAAACCCAGGGCGTCAGGGGAGAGGAGAGACATGGAGTGAAAACGAGAAAAACGGAAGGAGAGGGTGGGAGGTGGGTCCCCTTTTCGACCCTCGCCTCTCACCTCTCCCCTCCCCCTCTCCTGACGCCGTAACTGCTCAGTGTACTTCTTTAACTCGTTGTAAAAATTTTAATGTTGAAGAAATAAATTGGAAAAATGTATTACTCTTAACCCCAGCCCCGAATAAACTAAAACAATGTAATTCTGAATGTAAATATAATTATCACGCGTAGGTCATTCCAGTAATTAACGCAGTAACTAAACAAAGGTGACAAGGATTACCTCACTTTCTCCAGCGACTCCTCTGTCAAGTTTCCTCGCCCTAGTCTGCCTTCCTCTTCTGCTGCTGGGACCGGGCTCAGGTGAAGATTCCGGCACAACTTGCTCACGGTCCTGAGGTATTTCAAAACAAGTTTATAGCAGATTTAAAATCAGTACTTGTAATGGCATTGTATCGATCGAGCATTTTGGGGGTCAAAGACAATTTTTTCATTTCTTTAAACCAATCACAAATGCAATAAGTTGTATTGTCATTTCCTTTTGTATTGACATTAGCAAACACGTCATCAATGACAACTGCAATGCAAATGACAGGGCAACCCGCTAGCTTCCCTGATTGGCTGTTCAGTTACTCATTAGCTCCCTGGGAACCCATTCAATAGCAAAATAATGTCTGTGACTACTAGAAAGTACATCTAAACTGATTTGTCATTGCATTTGTATTATCAATCAACAATGAAACAAAATTGCCTCAATGCAAAAGTTACCAGTTAACCCTAACACTCTTTAAAATACAATAATAATGAATGAGAGCGGGGCCTAGCACTGCAACACTAACACGTCACATTTCAAGATGGCGCCAGCGGCGGGCGGGAAATTCAAACGAGCCAAATAGCCCTCACAAATTCCGATTTACACTCTCACAGGGCAAAATCATCGCTTTTCTGCTATGCACATGGCCTAATTTATGTTCAATGAACATTTTGGGCGTGACTTGTTCAAACAGCCGAGGGTGTCTTTAAGACACAAATGGAATACTTGCAGTTTATTCAACAGTTTTTGGCAAGCTTAACAGCAATTGTTTACAATGCTGACTAAGTACAAATACTTACCTCGACATCTATTTGTGCCTTGGCCTGTTTTACTTTGCTCTTTCCTCTTCTCCTTGCTGGAGTGTCTATCACAGCAGTTTCCACTTCCACATCTTCATCTGTCGGGATCTGTTCAAGTACTGCTCTGCTTGTCGATGGCTCTGACACCTTGGTTTGCTTGCCTCGATCCTTCCCTCTTCCTCTGGCTGGAGAAGGAGGCAGTGCAGCTTGAGGCAGCTCTTCTATTTGGCTGGAACTCTCAGTTGCTATGGCCTGCTTAGCTTGTCTCCCTCTTGCTCTGCCTCTAGTTGTTGTTGTTGTGTCAGGTTGCTTTTGGGACACGTCTTCAGAAGCAGGGTAATCTACAGGTTTTACAGTCATAGATGTCTCTTTCACCTTAGGCTGTTTTCCCCGGCCTCTCCTGCCTCTTCCTGGTGAGGCCACAGACTCTTCTTCTGGTTGATTCTCAGGCTCGAAAGGCCCTGCTGCTTCTTGTTGCTTCCCTCGCCCTCTTCTACCCCTTACTGGTGAGGCTGCAGACCCTACTTCCGGTAGATTCTCGGGCTCGGAAGGTTCTGCTGCCTTCTGCTGTGTCCCTCGCTCTCTTCTACCCCTTACTGGCAAGGCCACAGACCCTTCTGCCGGTAGATTATCGGGCTCGGAAGGTCCTGCTGCCTTCTGCTGTGTCCCTCGCCCTCTTCTACCCCTTACTGGCGAGGCCACAGACCCTTCTGCCGGTAGATTATCGGGCTCGGAAGGTCCTGCTGCTTTCTGCTGCATTCCTCGCCCTCTTCTGCCTCTTACTGGTGAGGTCTCGACCCCCTTTTCTGGTAGAGTTTCAGGCTCAGACGTTTCTGCAGCTTTCGATTGCCTCCCCCTCCTGCCTCGTACGGGTGCAGTTCCAGACTCTTCTTCTGGTAGATCATCTGGCTTGGAAGGCTCTACTGCTTTCTGTTGCCTCCCCCAGCTCCTCCCACCTCTCACTGGGGAGGCCGCAGACTCTTCGTCTGGTAGATTCTCAGGCTCAGAAGGCTCTGCTGCTTTCTGTTGCCTCCCCCGGCTCCTCCCACCTCTCACTGGCGAGGTTGCAGACCCTGCTTCCGGTAGATTCTCAGGTTCGGAAGGTTCTGCTGCTTTCTGTTGCCTCCCCCGGCTCCTCCCACCTCTCACTGGCGAGGTCGCAGACCCTGCTTCTGGTAGATTCTCACGCTCGGAAGGCTCTGCTGCTTTCTGTTGCCTCCCCCGGCTCCTCCTGCCGCTCACTGGCGAGGTCTCCAACCCTTCTTTTGACACATTCTCAAGCTGAGAAGACTCAGCAGCTCTTGATTGCCTCCCCTTACCTCTCCCCTGGGGTTGATCCTCAGCTTCCACAGGTTCTGTGACTTTGAGCTGTTTACCTCTCCCCCGTACCCTGGGTTGCTCTTGGGGCTCCTCGTCAGCTGCTGCGGCAGATTGATCTTCTGCTACTGATGGTTCATCAGGTTTTGATTTCCTTCCCCTCCCTCTCCTAACTGGGCGCTCTTCCAGTGACACAGAAGCAGAAGCTTCAGGTTCTACAGCTCTTGACTTCCTTCCCTGACTCTTGGTGCTTCCCGGTACTGATAGCTGTTCGTGCTCTTCAGGAACATCTTCAGACCCCGCTTCTAACAATACCGCACCCTTTGTCTGTCTCCCCCGTCCCCTGCCCCTGCCTCTGGCCTGCATAGTTGAGCTTTCGTTTGACGGTTGGGAGACTGCTACATCGGATGTAGTTGCTTCTTTTTCTGGTGTTGCAGCTGACGGTCCTGATACCTGATTGAAATAAATAATGTACTCCATTATAAGAATATACACATGAGGTTTCTCCTTTGCTAGATCCAGCTGGACCGACAGCCAATCGCATTATACCATGTACCACAATAGATTTCACATGAAACAACTGTGGAGTTAGTTAGACCTGTATCCTGAGCAGTGCCAGTCCGGGTAAAACCAGTTTTGTGAACTGCTGCATTCTGTTTGGGAACAGATTGCTTGGACTAGCCAGCTTTCTCAAATGGAAAGTTCACAAAAAATGGAAAACAAGCACTAAAATATAATGCAAACTTTTGATCACTATAAAATTGAAGATTTCAACAAGTGAAGTCTCACAAGTACGTGGCAGCTTTAAAGAAAAAATAACAGCTTTACAAAAACAGAAAATGTCAGAGGTACTTTCTTTGCCTTGTTGGTGCAAAACTCCTGTGAAATAATGCTCAACCGTATGAAAAGGCAAGTGAAGTCTCACAAGTACGTGGCAGCTTTAAAGAAAAAAATAACAGCTTTACAAAAACAGAAAATGTCAGAGGTACTTTCTTTGCCTTGTTGGTGCAAACTCCTGTGAAATAATGCTCAACCGTCTTAAGGTGAGGTCAGACATAAAAGGGTTAAATAGGTCCTGTAAAGATACAGTAACACATACAGGCAGACGGAGGCAGAACCGCAGACACCAATTGACAAAACACTATCACATCAGTAACGAGGGAGTTGGGTGAATACCATGATGTACATGTAAGACCAATTTGACAGCACAACTGAGTGAACAAACTGACAAGTTATAAAGAACGAAAAACAGAAAGGTCATCTGACAGTTGGACATCTGTGATCTACCTTGGAGGAGGGGGCGCACTTCCGGCAAAATGCATGCTCACTTCCGGTTATATGGGGCAGGAAGCAGGAGAGAAGGGGGTTAGAGGTGGGAGAGCAGGGGGCAGGAGGCAGCAAGTTCTAAACCCCGTCCCCCTTATCTTATCTTAGTATAGGAAATTAAGGCTGCACTAAATTAAGGTCTACAACATTAACACGACTTAAATTAACATGAATGGAAAGACAGAATATCTCCAACCATGGAAATGCGAAAGGGAAGGTAAAATGAACGCGATCGACACAGGGAAAACATTTTTTGTTGTGGCAAAAGGAACTCAAATTCAAAAAGAACTCAACAAACACCAGTGCCACCAACAAATCGCTGCTAGGTACAAGGAAATGCGAAATACAAATGACAACACATGTCAAACTGAGATTGCTGCAGTTGATTATCAATATTTTTGTGTCTAAGACAGGTTTGAAAATCTAAATCAAAATAAACGAAATTAGAGAAGTAAAAATCAAGGCGACACTTACGATTTTTTAAATTTTTGTTATATCTTAAAACATTCCACAAAATTAGTGCTACTGGGATGATATTGGGACAGTATACCAAGTAATTGCTAGGTATTGTGATGCTGAAAAATTTAAATTTATTGAAAGCATCTGGAAGCCAGATCCACTTCTTGAATTCCCTCAGACGCTTGAAAGCGGCGAGAAGAATTGAAAATTTAGACAGGAATGGCTTGTCAAATACCCGTGGCTAGCGTATTCCAAGTACTTGGACGGTGCTTTCTGTTTACCCTGTGTTTGTTTTGGTATAGAATGTGGAAAAAATGGCTCTAAACTAGATAAGCTATTTAGATCTCCTCTCACGTTATGGACGTCAGCGAGCCATAAGTTGCAGAAGCATTCTCAAGGAAAGTCGGAAATCCACAACCTGTCTGTCATGGCTATGCAGAACTTTATGGATGTAATGAGAAGGCAAGCCGTCCCTATCGACCAGCAGTTAGACCGTCTGATGCAAGCCCAGATCAATGAGAACCGAGAGAAGATTAAATCAATAATAAAAACTGTAATTTTTTGTGGCCAGAATAACATTCCCTTGAGAGGGAAAAGAGATGACGACCCCGACGACAGTAGTCTCCAAGGAAACTTCCAAGCCCTTCTGGAGTTTCGCATTGACAGTGGCGACCAAAAGCTGAAGGAACACCTCGAGAATGCCCCGCGAAATGCCACCTACCGTTCAAAAACAATACAGAACGAAATCATCGCAACTGTAGGTAGCTACATTGTCTCAAAAATTATCGCAGAAGTTCAAGCGAGCAAGATGTTTTCTGTTATGGCCGACGAAGCAGCCGACGTTTCCAATAAAGAAAACTTATCCCTTGTCCTCCGTTTTGTCGATGCTTCAAAAAATATCCGAGAAGAGTTTGTTGGTTTTCGCCTCTGTGGAGAAGAAACAACAGGAGAGGCGATTAAGGAAATAATAGTTAATTCTATTAATGACCTTGGATTATCCATGGATGACTGCAGAGGTCAATCATATGATGGGGCCGGGAACATGGCAGGCAAGTACGTTGGTGCTTCAACATTAATTCAGCGTCAGTTCAGCAAAGCTGTTTATGTCCATTGTATGAATCACCGACTAAACTTGTGTGTTGCGAATACGTGCTCGCTACCGATGGTGCACAATATGATGAGTACTGTTAGAAAACTTTCAGATTTTTTTAACAACTCTCCTAAACGTCAGCATCACCTTGTTAACAAGATCAAGGAGTTATTACCTAACAGCAATCAGAGAATTTTAGTAGACGTTTGTCGCACTCGGTGGATAGCACGTATAGATGGACTTGATAGAATTGTTGAACTCTTCGTTCCAGTTCTGTCAACCTTAGAAGATGTGAGGCTCAATAAGAATGAGGATGGTGTAGTGGGGTCTGGCAAGTGGAATCCCCAGAGTCGGGATGATGCCCAGTCTTTAACAAATGCTGTCACTTTTGGATTTATTGTCACGCTTGTTATTGTCAAGTATATCCTCAACCTTACCAGACCTGCCACCGTTAAACTACAAAGCGAATCAATGGATATTCTTAAAGCTGAGCAGGAAATTGACACCCTGAAACAAGCCCTTGAAGCCATGCAGACCAACATTGACCAGAACCACCATCGTTTGTTTGAAGAAGCAGTGCAACTTGCAAGAAAAGTTGACATTGAACCATCCCGACCAAGAATTGTCCAGCGCCAGATTTATCGTCCCAACTGTCCGGCATCAACTCCCGAAGAGTATTACCGGATCAACCTCACTCGAGCTTTCTTGGACCATTCTTTGCAGCAACTTCAGTCAAGGTTTCCCCCAGAAGCTTATATCTGCTATAAAGGCTTTTCAATAGTGCCAGATGTTTTGTTAAAGAATCAAATAACCTGGAAAGCCAATATTCAGGAGTTCTGTGATTTCTACAACCAAGACATGCCGAATGTTGCTGGCCTTCCTGCAGAGTTAGACCTGTGGCAACGAATATGGACAGCAAAGCAGGACAAGGCAGAAGAAGTCCCAGACAAGATTGCCAGCACATTAAAAATTGTTGATTCGGCTTCTTTTCCCAACATTTTCACTATCCTACAGATTCTGGCAACAATACCTGTAACATCTTGCTCTTATGAAAGATCGATATCCTGTCTTCGTTATCTTAAGAATTATTTGAGGGGCACAATGGGAGAAGAGAGATTGAATGGCTTGGCACTTATGCATGCTCACAGGAACATACCTATAGATTTAGAGGAAATCATTGACTTATTTGCTGCTCTTCACCCAAGGCAAATGAAAATGGCCAATATTTTGTGTAGCGACGACTGAGAATCTTCACTTTTCTAAACAGCTTTTTATTTCGATTTAATAAAACTTTGCAAAACATTTGGGCTTGTATGGTCGGGAACCTCCTCATGGTCAAGCCTGGAAACACTGATGGCTAATACCTGACTGCACTTTATAAAGCATTATGTAGAAATAAAAGAGAATAGCTTTTGAACTGAAATTCTCATTATTTTATTCCTTTCAGATACAGGCAACTTGTATTTACAATATTAAAGAAAAACAGGCAAGCTTGATTAAATGCCAAATTCTCCCAACTAATCTATAAGCTTTGTGTAGACAAATAAGGAGAAAACAACAATGTCTGCAAATTACGAAAGTTGTTTAATTTTCATTTTGTAAGTAAATTTGAAAAATCTGTGGATTTAGGGGAGATATCTGTACTTGTCTTGACATTAAAAATATCAAAAAATCTTTCTGAAAATGCACTAGATTGCATTAAAGACCATCTAATTTTAAAAAATTATATAGATACTATATAGTGATGGAAACCTCTCACACATTCTCCTAGATCCACCCCTGATCATTGAATTTCTTTTGGAAGTTTTACTTTGCATTTCCCGTTCACAGTACAGCTGAATATAATATTTTTTCTGTGTAAATACTGCCTCCACAATTGTTTCTGTGAAAAGCTGACTAGAGTCATGTTCACTGTGGGTTCATTTTCAAACGTTACTCTCAAATAACAATGGCAAAAAGAAGCCATTTACAGATTCATTATGTTTATGTCTGCTTAATCTCTTCAAATATTCTTGTATGTAATATCTCATTATTGGAAATAAATTTTCAACGTACATGTATGTGAAATAAAACTGCATAAATTTATTTTTAATGAAAATGTCTCCTATGTATTGACTTTCTTGTTAAAAAGAAAACAGTAATTTTTCACTTCGAAGTCCAAAAATAGTCAGTGGACTGGAAACTTCTTCTTGAACTTAGCAGAGCCCAGTTGCTCGAAACTGCGTTAACGTTAACCCAGGGTTAAACTTTTAATCCATGATTGGGTTTATTTCATTATAGACTGATTTGAGCTATCATGTCGGGTTTACATAACTAGGTTTATGAAGAATGTTTCAATAATACTTTATAAGCACCAGATTACGTATTCCTAGATGAAGAATCTCATTTAAAATTTGCCCTAACCCTGGGTTAAAGTTAAGCCACTCTTGAGCAACTGGACCCTGCCTGGTGGTGAAAGGGTTGATATCATTGCTTGTATTTACTACAATACTATCAGCAAGCTGAGGTTTACTAAGGTGCCTACAGAGTTGGGGAAGCAGAATTCTCAGACCTAGATACCAGGATATTCATTTGATTTTAAAAGTATCTTCTAGTATGAAAATGCAAGAGTTGGAGTTGGAGAGCATTTGAAATGGCAAAACCTCTTGGATAAGCATATTATGCCAACAAACCTAGTGCAGCTACACCTGTGTTGGCAAGTACACCTGTGTTGGGCAAGGGAGCAACAAAAATAATGTGGACTTGCAGCTTCCAATTGTATCCATGTTTATGACTAGCAGTTACTGTCACAAGTGGAGTGCTGCCACACTAACTGACTACAAAAATATCTGCAGGGACTGCTCAAATATACTCTTCAACTTGGCGATTTAATCACAAAATATCATGAGTCGACATATTTATACATATTTCATAAACTAAGTTTACCACCGTTTTCATTGCTACGCGACCATCGAGGTCAAAACTCCAGTCTGAACATTGCTTTGTGCTTCCGTCAATCAAACCTTATATGGAGTTACTAAAGAGAAAAGAGACAGCGCGGGTCAAAACAAGTACGGTCAAATTTGTCCATACTGTTTTTAGTGCCAAATATAACGGTATTCATTTTACTACCACCTTTAGTGGAAACCCAAATTTTGGACCGCTCGAATTTATGGTAAAGTACAT
>JAOBYG010054443.1:0-20912 GCA_025403545.1 Epizoanthus stellaris | reverse complement strand
ATTCTCCGTGGCTTATGAAGAACAGCAATTGACTGAGTCTTACCTTCATGTCAGTGGGATGAAGGATAATCCTGCGCGGCATATGAACAACAGCAATGGACTGGGTCTTACCTTCATATCAGTGGGAGGAAGGAAGGATGATTCTCCGTGGCTTATGAAGAACAGCAATGGACTGCATCTTACCTTCGTGTCAATGGGAAGAAGGATGATTCTCTGTGGCTTATGAAGAACAGCAATGGACTGAGTCTTACCTTTATGTCAGTGGGACGAAAGACGATTCTCCGCGGCATATGAACAACAGCAATGGACTGTATCTTACCTTCATGTCAATGGACCAAAGGATGATTCTCCGTGGCTTATGAACAACAGCAATGGACTGCATCTTACCTTCATGTCAATGGGAGGAAGGATGATTCTCCGTGGCTTATGAAGAACAGCAATGGACTGACTCTTTGACCTCTTTCTCACAACAAATGTATAGATAGCAACGGCAGCCATGATAACTCCGCCACCAAACGCGCTAAGAAAAAATACTGTGAGATATGCGTACGAGTCCTCTGCAATAAATAACAACACACACAATATCAGTGTAAATTCTAGATGTGAGATACCGCTGAATAAATATTCCCTATAAAGATATACTCTATAAAGATTCAAAGATACCTGTTAAAAATACCAAAACCTCAGGGTCGTGTCGTCTTGAAAACTTTCACGTTTTCGATAAGATCATTGATGAATATCATTCTAATCAGTACCGAACAAGAGACGAAGAAAGCTAATTGAATTTTTGTAGCAATGTCGTATTGCCAAACGTTACAAATTTGTATTACTGGTATCCACTCTTTACTTTCTCTCCCGCATCTTCTACCGTTAACTTACTATTCAGTTTACCCGTATTCAAAAACACCAGTTTTGTTACCTTTGAACTTAAGGGAACAAATCTCCTTAGAAAGTCCGCAAATATAGTTCGTGCTTTCTCAGTGGGCTGCAGATGGGTCATTTATTTGGTTTTGTTTGTTTGTTTTGTTTTGTTTTCTTTCGTTTCATTTCGTTTCGTTTGGTTGTTGATTTGGCCTTAGCTAGAGAATAAATAAATGCAGCTTGAATTTAGAAATTTCTTGTTGTTTTTAAACGTTCATGAGCAAAACGTAATTCTCGACTTATAATGTATTTGGTTTTTCATGTATAGTAAAAATGAACCTAATCATATACAGACAGTAGAAGGCGAACTTGGCATTGAAAGTTGATACTACTAAACATAACTACGCTCTTGACTCACCTTGGACGTAAAAGAACCATAAAATCAGCGATCCAACAACTCCAATCTTCCCATCCTGCTTCAGTGCCCCTGTCTCAGGTGGTAGAGCCGTCGTACTTCCGGTAATCACCATCGTTCCTGTGCTGGGTGTTGTTGTCGTCAGACTTTTAACCGTCTCACTAGAACCTCCGGGAACTGAGAGACTTCCGTTTCCGGCAGTCGTAATCGTAGTAGGTCTTGATGTAACAGTTGTCGGTATGTCAGTGGTGTTGGTATTGTTGGACGGTATTTTTACGAGGATTCCTGGAAATTTAGTGAAGTGTTTAGCTGTTGTTTTGGCAGGAAGGATGGGATTATGTGAAGTGGTTGTGACTTTATGGTGTACTGGTGAGTTAGTACTTACAGTTATGGTAGTATGCCCATTTGTAGATTGTAGGCCAGAACTTCGTCTGGTAGTTGTATGGGATTGTTGATGTGGTTGTGTATGTACAGGTGGACGAATAGTGGATGTAGTAGTTGAATACGCCTCTACTGAGGGTGTATGCGTTGTAGTTTCGCCAATACTAACAGATTCTTGAGTGTCAAAAGACGTACTTTCGCGATCTTCTTCTGTCATGGCAGCACCAGTAGTGACAATAGAACTATCCGTGTCTTTTCCCGGTACAACGGAAACGGCTGGAGAACCACGTTTTGTACCGTAGGTCGTTTTTGTTACAGTACCAGGTCGAGTCGTAGCAGCATGAGAGGACAAAGTACTTATGGAAAGAGCAGAATGGCTCTTAGAGGAAAGATAGTGGCTCATTGTGTCAGGTTTATCTGTTTTTATAAGCCCAGGGACACCGTTTGTTTGTATTCTAACAGTTGTGGATGTGTATTTTGTGACGTGATAAGGTTTCGATCTGCTGGTAAACGATCCAGCAACAGAAGGAGAAGCTTTTGCTTCATCGGTGACATGTTTGTGAGTGAAGCCAAGTGTCGTTTGTTTCTCAGAGGAGTTAGTAACGGGCGCGTGCACAATGGTGGGTACCATGTTAGTATCACTGTCATTGTAACCTCTCATAGTCAAGTCTGTGGTCATTACATTTGAACCGGAAGTGGTTACGTCTTTCTCTTCGCTAGTCAGAGTCAGTTTTGGTGTTACTGGTTCAGTTATACTTTTAGTACCTTCATCAGTAGAAGCGTTAGATGTTGGTAGAGTGCTAGTAGTAGTTAAAGGTTGTGTAGGTTTCGGAGAAGGTTTTGGGCTTTTAAATCTATTCTTTTCCACTAGAAGAAGAGAGAGAAAAGAAAGACAGTATATTTAGATAGTGGGCTAACCGTTATAGCCACATCTGAGACTAAATCGTTTTAGACAATGGCAGCCTTTATTGATACTGCAGCTTGCACACTGGTGTTTTGGCTGTGCTAATACGAACATACAAAACACACATTTTTACACAGATACATACATTTGCATACACATATGCAAACACACTTTTAAACGTATACATACGTACATTTTATACATACATACATACATACAGTACTGTAGAGTGAAATATGAATCAACCAAGTATTTAAATACTATAAATCCTTATTACATACATACAAACAGACATAACATACAAACAAACAAACATACATACATACATACATACATACAAACATAACATACATACATACATACATACGTACATACAAACACACACACATACATACATACATAACATACATACATACAAAACATACATACATACATACATACATATATACACACATATTAGCATACATGCATTCTCACACGAAGACTCAGGGTAACAGCGACCCTTCTAACTTTATCACGCCTAAACATGACTACAAATCACTCGATACCATAATACGCGTTTATCAGGATGTCGACGAAAGCCAGTTTGATCAACAATTTACGGCGGATATACCAAGCCACGACAATCGCCCTACTCTCAGCAACATAACATGAAATAAAGACAAAGAAAAGTGAATAAAGGAGCCGTAGTAAAAAAAGAATAAAGTGGAATGAATGTGGGCGTATGACGAACTAAAGATGATTAACTTAAAGTAATATGTTGTTTGATGTCATTCATGGGAACGCAAGCACACAGGTACCTGCGTTTTATGGATGGCGCCACCTGAAAGTGAGATGTCACGTAATGTTTGGCTAAAGTGAACTAATCAGTGACATAGCATGTGTCTAAAATTAAACAAACAAATCGACAAATAAAATTTAAGTTAAATCAGCGCATTTTCTCCAATAGAAAACGAAAAGAAATATTGTGTCTGATGTTCTGTTCATTTAGTGGAATGTTTTGGAGTAGAATGTTGATAATAAAGTTTAACTAAAATGTGGGTGTATCGATCCCAGGAAGTCTGAGGCAATACATTTTAAACGTACTATCAGAACTTGATGATCTAGAAAGACTTGTAATATATATTTGAACAATGTAGCATTTATGTATATTGTTCACGTTAAATATCAAATAATAAATTTCAAATCTTGCTGATGTGGCATTTCAAATCAAGTGATGGTGAGGTTATGAGGCCGAGCACACCGGCCAATCAGAAGACTACACAAAATAACGTAGCGAGTGAGAAATGGAAATCGGATGCATGTATTGGCAGCCTACATAATACAAAAGAATATTACAAAATCTAAATTCCGTTGAGATTTTGTGTTTGCTTTCCAAACTTCTCAAACTTTCTCCAGTTACATTCTTAACTTGCGGTTGTCGCCATTCTGGCTGAAGAAGGCTCCCAACAAGCTCTGATTCTACGTTGCATTACTATCCGCAGTATTAACTATTAAACGATTCATTTGCACGGTTGACGATATTGCCGGAAATATTGTTGGCATTTCGTGCCATTTCAGTTAGCTGCAAGCGAACTCTTGTTAATATACAATGAAAACAATGGGTGTATACCACTAAATATAGCTAAACGTACCCTAAACTGGAAGTTTATGTTGTGCTCTTAGTCTTGTAATATACAAGCTAGTGTATATACGAGCTAGTGTAATTGAATTGAGAACACATATACTGACTATATTCAACAGCCACCAGTTGCGGACGTTGCTTTTAAGTCTGACGTTGTTCTATAACATCTTGTATTTAATCTTATCTTATCTTATCTCATCTCATCTCATCTCATCCCATCCCATCCCATCCCATCCCATCCCATCCCATCCGATCTGATCTGATCTGATCTGATCTGATCTGATCTGATCTGATCTGATCTGATCAGGCCTCCAACTTTTATTCAACCTGCCCAGGATTTTAGATGGGTTTACCTAATCCGGCGCCCAGCTCTTAATCCGCGACGGGGCTACCTACAGCCTACAAATGCATTACATTCCTCGCCCAACCTAGCATTTCCCCAGTTTCTTCCTTAATTCTATCTCAGTGTTGCAATTGAATATAAAAAAATAAGTATACTTGTTTTAATATTTACTGTTTCGCATAAATGTACAAAATGTAGGCACTTACCACAAGCGTAGATAATATGCAGGTACTTGTTAATTGTTGGGCAGGGATTCCCCAGCAGCACCGGGTCTACGATTATCTTACACCTCTTTCTCTTATCGCACAACGCCCTCAGTGTGTCAGTAACGTCCTCTTCACACTCATCCGCCTCACGCCAGCCTGGACCGTTGTATGGACAGATGATTCGCCCCGGTGTCGTTCGGCCGTATGTAGCAGAGTGGATAACAAGTACTAGGGATGAGTTCTCACATTTAAGTTTTTGCTGTTTATTTTTGCAGACTATGGCGCTGTGTGTTCTCCCGATCACCGGGATGTGAACATCGAGGGGAATATCTGGGAAGGCAGCAGGTGTATACTGATTAACAATACAGCCTAGGTTTTGAGAAGAGCCAGTCTAACAAATTAAATAGACTGGCGAATAGCTGTTGACGAGTGAAACATAAGGTTCATTTTCTCGATTTGGTCGATATTATACTAAGACGGTACAAATAAGAAAAAAATTCAAGTATCCAGCAAGCTGATGCCTGGTAAATGGTATTTATTTGTAAACTGAATTGTAAGAAGCACGAGGTAGAATGTGCCCCGCCCAGAACCACTGCAAGATCACTAGATAAGGTTTGTTGTACCAAACAAATGTGATACAATCTTAGGAAGTATAATACCTCAGAAATATCCCCTGTGTTATAAAGTATATAAATTCGAATACCCCTGCCTTACGCAGCTTGAGTAAGATCATTTTGAGATACCGGATTTGGAAGGAAAGCAAACTTTTGAGTTTTCCAAAGAAGAACTAGAATGCTTGAGAGATATATATGTTTTACAATATCTAATATACCGCCTTGGTTGGAGGGGAAACGGGGAGTCACCTATTTCACGTAACAACTGAGGATACCACAGTGACGAAGGGTTAACAAAACAGTTCGGCATGATCAAAGCCAATTTGCAACAGTCCTATCTAAACAATTCTTTATCAGTTTTGGTCACATTAAATTATACTCTATAATGCTGATTTTACAGTAGAAGACAGTATATTTTCGGATTGTGAAACACGTGTAAGTTTTCTCTCACAATTGTAGATAGTTTGCAGGTAATACAATGAATTCCAATGCCATGGGCAGAAATATTCTCTTATACATACTTCCCATAATAATGTGTGGTACACAAAGCGTAAAACCAAGCCTCCAACGGATTATGGGACATCTCCGTTTCCTATTTATTGAAATACTTTGATCGCAGTTAGTGCAGAAACTATCAAGTTTGATAATGCAAGTCACAAAACGGCAACTAGATGTAGAGTTGTGATAATTCTCTTGGGTCAAAGGTGGTTTTCATATTCACCGAAGTTTACCTTTTATCAGTGAAGTAGCGGTATAGATGCAAAAATTCTTTATCAAAATGTCGTGTTGCTTCGTGGATTTTGGTCTTCTGTTTCAAGTGTTAAAGTTCTCATAGTAAATTTGTATTTGCATGATCAAATCACTTTAATAAAATAGATATCATTTAGGCAAAGAGAAAATATTAGATAGCAGGTACTAAACGAATAACTTGCGAGTTCTGCTGCGATCCAAAGCCGAAATTGTTACGACTAAACTCAAGATCAACTGCAAAGATGACGTAGAAATATAGCGATACATTCCCTGCCCAAGTTTCAAATCAATACCACGAAGAATAGACTAGAACTGTGTGTATAATAACACAGGCATAAATGAAATAATCTGGCTACATCCGTATATAAATAATAGAGTGGTATCTCAATCTAATAGTCCTGAGACTGACTAGATCCGTGATAACATTCCCACAAACGGTTGGGATAGCCATGGGGGAAGGTACGCCCACCGCGATGTAAAGAAGATTGCAAACCATTTCAATAAAGAACTTTTCAAATATTTATTGGCAACACCAAGAAATCGTTTAGAGGATGCCTACAAATATGTTTGTTCCATCATTTAAATATATATTTGTAGCAACAAATCATGTTCTAAAACAGAGCAAGAGGGTTTGGGACAGTTTTGCTTCGCCACTTCTCCTAACAGTAACATATTTTTGATAAACTGATCTCACCTGTTTACATTGCAAACTCAGAAAATTCGATAGAATAGATCGAAATGTTACATTAGCAAGTTTAGTGTTTTCACAAGATTAGACAATTGTTTTGTAATGGTTTCACGTCAGCTCAAGACTTTTTTACTCTTGGTTAATTATTTAGAAATATTTGCATACATACTTTATACTTCGGATGAGGTGATTGTCATGAAAATAAAATGCTCTTCTTTTTTATTGGATACCTTTTACTTAAGGTTTGTCTTTATATTTTAGCGAGCATAGGAAATAGCCGTTCTTCTCTTTATTTTCACAGTGAATACTAGAATCACAATCTGTTTCTGTAAAAGAAATATAAAATCAGCTCCTGTTTATCTGATTGTGGTTGCTTTAAATTCTTGGTCACCTTTTTACTTAATTGACTCAATACACAAGTCACGCTTACATAATTGGCAATTAAAACAATAGAAAATTTGACGTTTCTTTTATTGGTTTTGAAAGAAATTTTCTTCGGCATTAAAAATATATGATATGTGTATTACTATGGGTTCGATCATGTTCCTTGGATAAACGCATTTGGGTAATAGTTATTTTGGTCTTTACTGTGTGCTGCAAGTGAAACGTTTGTTAACAACAAAGGGCGCCTGTTCTAAACTTGCAATAACAAATTGACTTTGTTTCAAATTTTTGAAATATAAAAATAATATAACAATAGTTTTACTTTTTACATGTTTCCGAGATAACACTAATAAAAGCGGAACACTTTCTGAAACTTATAAAAGAAATGATGTTTTTAACTTTCTTTCTACATAGAAAAATTTGTAGTCAAAATATTTGAAGAAGAATAGCTTCATATAATTTATGGGAAAACGCGAAGTTAAATTGTGGTATTTTCGGCTCAAAGGTTTTGACTTTCTTAATCTGAAGGGTGACTTTTGAGGAAGTGCTGCAAAATGAAAATTAATTTTCGTTCAAGTTTAATTCTTCGTTTTGCGTCTTATTGTTCCTAAACGTTTTGTTTTGGTTTGAAGTCAGAAAACAATATGGAAGAACTAAAACGCTTTTTCTACTTTCTCACACCACTTTGATTTCTGTATGGCTAACAGAAAATAAATATTTCACAGTATGATGTAAAATAGGTTTAGCCTAATTTTGTCGCCTTCTAAATGTACTCCTGAACGTTTTAGAAATGATTGTAAAATATATGATCCCGTACCCCGCACAGCAGTAAAGGTATAGTTATCGAGGCCTTCAAAATATAAAACTTTGTAATATTCCTTGACACCTCCGATATTAAGATAATTATATTTACTTCAAGATGTCCGTAGAGATTTATGGCATGTCAGTCGCTGATAGTTTTAGTTTGATCTTGGACTCTCTTTTATTGTTTGCACTCTTTCTTTGTGACCGAAAAGAAAGCAAACTATAGAGACGCAGTTGCGATTTCAAAACAACATCAACTTCCCATAGTTACAGACGTAACTTCATGCTCGTATTCATTAAGTCAAACCAATGTTTACACAATCGCAGACACAAAAACATGAAAGTGGAAACGAAGACTTCATAACTTCCTTGGATAATGAATCAACTGATTCTCCAATTTGTTAATGTGGTCAATTCCTATTCGTTGTGACCGCAGTGGACTAATGAAACGGTTCTTCCACTAACGAAAATGTGTTAATCCTGCTAACCATTGTTTCTGAAACTTCTTAACACCTCTGGGCCTCCACCGTTCTCGGTTTCTTGATGTCCCGAATTCTGATTTACAAGTGTCTAACAGCCGTTTCATTGAGTGACCAGGGAATTTCCTCATCAAATGAGTGTCACCAGACGATTCACAATCGCTGATCGTTTTATTAGACAATTGTTTGACAAGTGCCGAAATTGCAACAGAAATATATAGGGTCATCAATCGCTCGCATAATATCATCTGTATCGCTTCTGTTACAAGCAAAATAGTCCCAAATTAAACCGCACGAAAGCTTTAAAATGTTTGTTTCAAAATTCTAAATTCCTAGTGCAGTTTAAAAGCTTTAGAGTCCCATCACAAATTGTGAAAACCCGTAGATGAAATTAATTATAAAAAGAAACTAAACATTTATTCTACTGATATAACTTTTTGTCAAGTAATAGCAATTCGTTTACCTTCTTGAGAGGAAACAGGCTGTGGTATCTGACTATAAAGTTCAATAAAAAGCAGGAGCGAAGCTATCTGTAATAAAAAGACAAAATAGATTTAGCCACTGAAGTCGAACGAAATGGTTTTAAGTATTCTGGTACTGTATGACTGAGCATTGGATTGTGTGCTTCTCTACCCTATGCCGCTACAACTATCTACATACCTTTGACAGCAGTTTACTGGGAACTCGCTTGTAGTAAGTCATCCTTGCTTACTGAACTAACATTAAACTCCATAGATAATTTTCAGTAAAGCGATTGCTTGCCATCGAATATCTGTGTCTGGTCGAGCCAGAGTCGGTAGCAATCGTGCTTCTACATAATGCGAGCTCATCTACAAGAGTATCTCTTACAACCGGCTATCCCAAGCTTACTGCCCGCGCTGTGTACATCGTTTATGCGGGTTTTCATTAATTTTAATGTGGATTTGCACAGCAAAGCCATCCGCCAGCGCGTGGCCTGATTGAGAGATGCATCTACTATTAAGTTATTGCGTCAATCATGCGCATGAGCCAACTAGACTCCTTTCACCCGATCATTAGTATACTTGGCTTTTATCGAATTACGCCTATAAACCCGTTCAGCCTAAAATTATTTCGAATTTGGAATGGTTCATTCTGTGAAATTATATATTTCGACCGAGTTTCTCTAAGCTGTAATTGAATTTTATTACCACCTGCGCGAGTGCACCTGTTTTTCCATATATGGACAATGGACCCCCGTGTGCCAATAGACTCTAATTACCGCCAAAAGTTTAAAAGGGTAAATGAAAACAAAGGGACAATTTTGAACGTACAAAAGAATCAACTCGAAATTAGCTAAAAATAGACTTGAAGTTTACAAAGTCGTGTTGACAAAATTGACTCACGTAGCAAATTGACTTAAAGTAAAAACTGAATCAGTTGCAAACAAGCAACCTCTCCACGAAAGACAGGAAGAAATCAAATCAAAGAATGAACGGACTAACAGTTTATTTCAAATGAAAGCTCCAGGCTGCAGTATGCTGGTGAATAGGTTGTTCAGGAGGGGGAGTTTGTGGATGAAAATAAAATGTTAGAGCAATCGTTTGTAGAATATTACTTATTGATGAAATCTACGGAACTTGATATGTTTTCCCATTTTTAAGTGCATTCGAATACAAATACGTTAGTCAATATTTATCGAAAACATAATCCCCTCGATCTGTCTCTGTCTCTGTCTCTCTGTCTCTGTCTCTGTCTCTGTTTCTGTCTTTGTCTCTGTCTATCTCTATCTCTATGTCTCTGTCTATCTCTATCTCTATGTCTCTGTCTCTGTCTATCTCTATGTCTCTGTCTCTGTCTATCTCTATCTCTATGTCTATGTCTATGTCTCTGTCTATCTCTATCTCTATGTTTCTGTCTCTGTCTCTGTCTATCTCTATGTCTCTGTCTCTGTCTCTGTCTATCTCTATCTCTATGTCTCTGTCTCTGTCTCTGTCTATCTCTATGTCTATGTCTATGTCTATGTCTATGTCTCTGTCTCTGTCTATCTCTATGTTTCTGTCTCTGTCTATCTCTATGTCTATGTCTATGTCTCTGTCTCTGTCTCTGTCTCTGTCTATCTCTATGTCTCTCTCTATGCCTATGTCTGTATCTGTCTCTATCTCTATCTCTATTTCTATTTCTATCTCTGCCTTTCTCTTTTTCTCTTGTCCATGCATGTTCCATATATATTTCATGGTAGCTAACATTTTGTGTCATTTATCATGCTTAGCCGGTTTTAAATTCATAAGTTCAATTTATTTGTGAGAAACTGATTGCGAAATGTCTATAAACGGTATTCTTAAAAAATAAATTATGTTGCATTTTAATTTATTTTAAATTTAAAAGATCAGAATTTAGTCACTTTCAGCTGTTTTGGACTTCCGTTATCTCAGTTAGGCCGCCAACGTGTTTCTGCACTGCACATCCGGGAAACGTAGAAATCATACAGCATTTGGCAATCAAATACAAAGTATTGGTTTAGTTGTAATATAAATAATGCAATCACTGCTTTCTGTCACTGTAAAACAAATACAATTTGACAAGCTGACAATTTGAAATGGAAAAGTTGATCAAATACTAAAAGCTTTCTCACATACAATCGATGTTGTTCATATCATTAGACGCTTGCTCAAATTCAATATTCAAGATCACAGATTACTTTCGTCAGTAGAGTAAATAAACATATTTATCCTTGAAATATTGAAGTTTGCTCAGAATATAAGTAGCTGGTAGGATAGCGCTCCGTATGTTGTGAGGTTACAGTATTAAAGCGTCTTTGATGACTATCTTCTATGATTCAGAAAATATTTCGCGGTGGATAATTCGTCATTTGTAGCATTTCTGTTAACTAGCCGTATGTAATCTTGCACTTGAGGATAGCCATGTTGACACTTAGGATTGGAAGTGTAATCAGGACAAACTGGAAACAGAGAACCGGTTTTACTAAGACTATTGAAACTTTTAATAACAGCAGTTCAAACATATTAGCAATCTGGCTAAATGATATGAGAATCGCGAATGAATTTTTTTCTCTTGTTGAATATAGCCGTTTTTAAATATTATAGGGTTAATCCTAAGGTTTTTTAAAAACTATTTATTTAAAAATATATATCGAAATTCGAAGTAAGACTGAAAACCTAATGTTTGTAATTTACATAGATTTATAATTTCAAGACGACAAGGATGTAAATTGCGTGGTAATATGTTGAGAAGCGATTTTTCATTTGAAGCAGTTGAAACTGTGATATATGTATTTGTTTATATCTTGGAAAAAAGACTAAGATATGACACAAATACAACGACTGATACTCACAGCAAAGCCGCGCGTTATCGGCAGGAAGAAAACCTTCTTGTCAGAGAGTCTCGGTAAGCTCATACTTTTCGCTCTAAGCTATTGTTATGACAGTTTCCGTTTCATTCTATGTTATTATTGCACGAAAGGATTCGATAAGATCACAGCTTTGAATTATATTTTGACTCTGTGCTGGGGCCTCGCAGCGACATAAAATTAGAGTGCAACTTACAAGAAGCTCATAGAATAAATATCTTCAATAGAAATGGGATCAATCTTCTTACGTAGATTTCTTAGTTTCATCTTAAAATATTTCGCGCCGCTACATGTATTTTATCAGTCTGTTCGTCTCTTAAGTTATTAATATGAAAACAACATTGCTATAGGAAAACAGACAATATATTTGTGAATATATACAAACTTTTTTCTAAATACATTTTAACTTCAATGTGTTTACATTTTCGACAGAATATCACAGCAAGTAGATGTAATTAAATCTCACATGTTTGAGATTGTTAAAATTTCTACAATGAGTAATGTAGTGGTAGTAGGCGTGGGCAGGTTAAGATTGCTAACAGGCCAGGAATCAAATTAAAAAAACTGCTGTGTTTGAAGCTGATGTACAGTGGATGTCCGTGCCAAGTTGAGACCTATACTAGAATTATTGGTGTATAAATCCGTGTAGGATTTGCGTATGTAACTGATACCGCGTTCAGACTAGACTCTAAACATGTTTATGCTAATCATGTTTGAAAACATTTTCGATATTTTAAAAATTGTCCAGATTAGCTGAAAACTTGAATTAGCTACTTGCCTTGTCTATAGATCATTAATTAAATATTCTGTAAGCCCGTGAAAATGCAGCAACACGTGAGAATACAGAGTTCTTTATGCTAAACATGTTTGTTAGTATAACCATGTTTCGTGTCTGGTCTGAACGCGGTATGAGATGTCTTGGACTGACTCCGTGAGCACTTGGATGCGGAGACTGGGTACTGATATACAACGAGGTACATTGTTGTATTTGTGTACGATTTCTTTGGAATACCAGAACTGCTCTTCTACTAACAAATTTACAGAATATCTCTATAAAATCTGTTTATCAGAGTTAAATTTGTTCATACACTTGATGAAATCACGTGCCACAACAGTTTTATATTTTAGCCGTGTTAATTTTGCATAAGTGTTTTCTTTGGGGAAGGAGCTGAGGCAAAGTTCTTCACTGTCCATGCACATTTCCTATGGCGCGAATGATCCATTTCTTTCTCCTGTGACCAAAACATTGCTATGTGTCCCCCAGAGCAATCACTGTATGTGCCCTATGTTATGATGCTAACTATGTATCTATACTAGCAGTTACCAATGGCAAGTGGAGTGCTGCTGCCTGTTTCTCTGTAAAACTGGCTACAAGGTGCAGATATATACTCACTCAGGTCGGTGCTGATGAATCACATAGCATCACATGTCCAACCACAACTATTTGTTGTCACTGCCATCTCAGTGCACTAATTCAGTCCAGGCTGGCCGAATCAGAATTTCAAAATGTGCAGCGTGCTACCGTTGCTTATACTCGGTTCACTTTAATCCATGTACAAACTGAATGCCCAGTTTAAGTTAATTACTTTGTGTCAATGTACATCTGAAGCTCCGTCCACACGGATGCGTTTTCATATGAACTGAAAGCAGACGTTTTTGGAAACGTATCTGTGTGGATAGGGATCGTTTTTATTGTGAAGGCAGTTAAATACCATTCGACTTTGTATCCTCCATTTTGGATTTTATAAGTTTGAGTTACTAGGACTGACATCACATGACAAATCGTTTTCAAAAGTTTCCTTTTTCAAACATATTCCATCCATACGAATACGATAGCACTGTGTTTAAAAAATCCACTTGCGAGACCGTTTTCAAATGTAATCGTACAGTACGTACGTACATTTGAAATCAGAGTGCAATTTTTTTAAATTAAGTGAAAAAAGGTTAAATCAAACGCTGATTGGCTAGCGGAGGAAACATTAGCCAATCAGATCACAGTTTGCCCTGGGAACGAGGCTAAGTCATTTTCAAAATGGCGAGTACGAAACAAGATAGAACACAGTGAAGAGATTTGCAAATGCTGGTGCAGATTTACCAAGCGGAAAAAGTCCAAGCGGAAAAACAACACTCAAAGCAGCTACTACAAGTGGATAAAAACATTTAATTTTCGAGCGTCTAAAGAAGTATTCGATTGAGAAAAAACCATAGAAACTACAACAAGCTGGCCGAGCATAACAATTACGCAAGGAAAACTAAGTCAAGTTGATCAAAATGTTTGTTTCTGTATGATTAACAAGTAACTACGAGGTTTGTCATGGTTTGTTCGTGCAATTTTAGAATAAATCAGCACTTGTAAAGTTTGAAAAAACCATATAAAATTGTGTTAGTCTTTGAAAAGTTTACTTATGCTGGTTTATATCAAATTGCACTCCAAACCATGTGATTACCTATACAAAGCGTACTCGCGTGAACGGGGCCTTAATCCTACAGTTACGACACGCACTGAATTTGTATATGACATAATTATTATTCAACACATCTGTATTAAGAATCTCAAACTGGTTAGGACAGAAAATACAAAGTTACCTCCGCAGCCCTTTCGGCTTTTTATACTGATTATCACGATACTGATGAAGTAGAGAAATGAAGAAAGGTTGGTAAATAATCTGCGATGGTAAAATATATAAATCTATATATATAATCTGCGAAGGCTTCTAGACCTTCTACATCTTCACGTGGAAAATTTTATATCATCTTTAAGACTCCGTGTCGGGGATGAACCGATCGAGTCCGGCACTTGACTCAGCGTTTCAACATTTTGCACTTAATTGTGTGTAACATTTGTGCTTGGTTTCTCCTGCCAAGACCATCTCAGTTTTTAAGTTTTGGAAATAGTTTCTCTCTGTGATTCTCCTATTTTATGTGCTTAAATAAACACAGAAACGTGGTTAAAGCGAGTCACATGGACTGATGGAGCTTGTCCGCCATCTTGATGCGGTATAACCGTTGAGTATCGCGGGCTCAAAATCATCCAGACAACAAACAAACCATCAAAGATCCGGTCTATTGTTCGCATCTCGACTTTTCGCAGCATCCAAGATTATTGTTGCTGCCCCGCACCGCTCGGAACAAGTCAGCCGCTTACTTGGCAAATATAGAGACACAACTTAAAATCACAACAGTTTTCAATCACGTAATGGTAAAGTTTGGTACTAGTATAAAGAAACTGAGCAGCAGATTTCCAAGGTCCAAGAAAATGAAACGGGCCGATGTGATGGACTTACGACAGGAAATCTAATAGATTTACAGAGCGGTGCTCGACTATTCTACCAGCGATTCGCGGATGGAAACAGAAGGGGGCTCAATTTGTTTTTAAAATACTTGAAAATAGGATTCTATAAACACCTGAAAACTTGATCGTTTAAGCGGCACAATAAATAAATCGTATGCGGCAACATATAAGAATCAGATGTACTTCTCCAGAACACCGTGTTTTTAAGCCATCAGGATGCAGCATGTATCTCACCAATTGGGACAATGTCGATACTTATTTAACGTAAGAGTTTCTCATAATAATGAATGCGTGCCGTTCCAACTATGGTGATTCTCTTATCATGTCCTGTAATCAGTATGAAATAGATGAATCCTGAGTCAGTCCTGATCAAGGTGTATCAAAAACGCCCTTGTTCCCATACTCGCGCAAACAGGGAAAACGCTTCCTTTTGAATCTGAATTCTCCGGTTTGCAAAACGAAGGCATCGTATCCGCATAAACAGGCAAAATGATAGAGGCAAGACACTATATGAAAGACATTGCCGGTATCGAAAATGGTTGGTTTTGATCCCCGAGCCTAATGTTGTTATAGCTAATTAGACATTTAACATTCTTCCGGGTTGATTCAGTATTATACGGCAGTATAAAACAGTTGATCAAGGCCGTCTGTAGTGCTTCTTCGCTTTCTGTTCAGTTTTGCAGTTTCCAGCTAAAAACTCTTTGAATCTTTAGTAACAACTCATAGATCAGTCTGACCAGAAAATTTAAATATAAATATACTTAAAACTAATGGGTGTAACAAAATAAACATCTCCACACTTACCGCAACATTTGAAATACTCTTTTGCATCTGCTCTCATCTGTACGCTAACTCATATCTCTATATGTCGCACCTGAAATGGAACCCGATTCAGTACTGTCTCACCCAATCAAACCGGCTGAGTTGAGTAAAAAACGGAAGAACCTAAAACCACAAACATAAACGCAGCTGAAAAATCTGACTACTTTCAATGCTTCGTCAATTTTTATTTTACCGGCTATGTTTCAGATCAAAATGTATAGAGACGAAGAACAGAAACTTGGGAGTCCGACGTTTAATTTGCATTCAGTTCATCCTGGTTGTCATCCTACATTTTTTAGTTCTCTTATTAAAGTAAAGAACAAATGTTGTCTATTACCGTTTTATGCCAAACACTCTCAATCAAAAGTCATCTGCCACACCAGACTTGAAGGTTGGAACCCAAGTGTAATTCGATCCTTGACGATATTTTGGTAAACCAATTATGTAAAATCGAATCACACTAATCGGCTTTGGCTATAACTTCTCCGATTCTCCTCTCAAGTATGTACTATCTACAGCGACTGACATACTTGACATTAACTGAGTCCAAGTAATTGCTCTTTCTTGTGAAAGTCTTGCTATACTGCAGGCTAAATGAAGCTATGCATGGTAAACGGAAAGATGTCGTTTATGTTTGGCGTGGCCTATTGTTAAAGTTTGTTAATTTAAATAGTTTATGTTGGAAACGGTTCTGAGAAGGAGAAGACATGCGGCGAACTGCAGGACATTGAATCCATCAAAATTCATTCATTGCTTTGGTCGAAAGGGATATGATACATTGGAAAATGTTAAACGGAATAAAAATCATATTTCAAATTTCACCAGTTGTTGCACAGTCCATTTAAAGGTTACTTAATGTTTTCCTCCGATCTTCGTATTTAGGAGAGGGATTTTGTTAATGAGACATTTTAAACAAGCTGTCGGGATTCTAAACAAGGAAACCAAAACATGCAACAACAATTACTGTTGTTTACATTTGCTTTCTTCGAAGGATCAATAGTAATTGTAAACTTTAATTAATTGTTCATAGGTTGCAGCTTCAAACAAAAGGATCAATTTTGTAGATTACTCCCACAGAATGTTCTGTGCGGTGCACATCTGTCAGATCATAAGTCAACATCAACTGAATCAGATTACAGAATACTTAATCACAACCCACGCTCTGTCTGAGACGAGTTTCGTCTTTATAAACTGGGCACATTTACTTGAGTGATTACGTTTAGAATAATTACCAAATTTCCAAAGTTGTTATCACTTGAATAAGGGGACTAATTTCAGTAAATAGTTCATACTTTATTTGCGTGAATTCTAATCAAATACTTTACTAACATTTCTGTTTTTAAAAAAATTATAATTTTGATTTTGTTAACCGTTTGGAAGATAACTTTGTTAAGTTCTCTTTTCTGCTGCTTTCATCAAGATTAATGAAATGAAAAAAGTACTGGAAATTTTGCCATATATGCGTAATTTGGTTTCATTAGAAAACACCTGTTATTCTAAACCTATTGAAAGATATATCATTGAAACTAGGAAGATGTTTTCACATAGATTTACAATTTTACGCCCAGAATTTTAAAATACGAACTGCTTTATGTTTCTGTAAAATTGAAACTTGAGCGGAGACCACTGATTAAAAATTAAACAAATATTACCATCAGTGAATATACTTTCAAACATTTCGTCGGACTATTTATCATTAAAACTTGTACAACAGGATACAATGCTCAGAAATACAAAATGGACAAAATTAGAAACTATAGTACAACTGCATTGCATGCTAAATGCATGGCAATTTGTCTTGGTTTGCAGTTGATATTAGTGAAATCATCATTTGCAAGTATATCATTGTTTACTTTCAACCAAAGGAATTTAATGTGAAGAGGACAAACCTGTATCTTGGTAATCACAATTTGTTGAGTCTGACTTAGGTAGGAACTAGAAATTGAATATTCAACTCAGGCACGTTATGTTTTGTTGGAACAGGTTCAGCTCTGCTTTGCACTCCCGAGAATAACAAACACCTTTTCGTTAGACGTGCTATACAGTTGGTTACCATGACTACAGAGTGGTCCCCGGGCTCCCACTATCCAAATAAATGGTTTCATTTTCCGTACGTCTGTCCCCTCTCAACCTCATTAATAATTCATGAAGTAAGCAAAATAGAAATTATAAGTATAGAGGAGTTAACCTCTACCTGGATGTTTATGTATAAAGGAACGACTAGCTGGTCCCAAGCCTGGATAAAGGAGGAGAGTTAGGCATGGGGCTAACAACTCCACCCCATAAAATAAAACTTCCTACAAAAACATCAGCATCAACAACAACACCTTTAGGGCAACCAGTGCTGGAGGAAGAAGCCCGTCTTAGTGGGAGGTATAGGACGCAGTGCATTCTATCTTCTAGAACAACCTCAAGGATAGGTGCATGGAACATCGGGACAATGCACGACGCAGGTAAAGCAGCCAAGATAGCGAGAGTGTAGAATATACAACATCACCGTGCTAGCGCTATGTGAGACCAGATGGATGCAGTCAGACCAGCTAAAGCGGACCATGAAGAGGACAATATACCCCGCACAAAGGGGGAGTGATATTCATGCTGTCACGGGAGGCAACAACAAGCCCTGAGCAACTGGGACCCTGCAGGACCAAGGATTATGTTTGCTTCATTCAGAACCAAGAAAAAGAAAATTATATTAAATATCCTACATCACTGTGCTCCGACAAATGATAAAGATGGAGAAATAAAGGAGCACCTTTTATAAAACAGACTGCAGGGTATACTAGACTGGCTGAAAAAGAACGCCATGACTCTACTCATGAGACATCAACTAAAAGTTGAAAGAACTTGATATGTTATCTTTTTCGCAGATGAACGAAAATGGCGAGATGTTTGTAAACTTTTGTACATCCAACAGAATGGTTATTAATGGCAGTGTTTTCCCGCACAGAAAATTCACAAGGCAATATGGATCTCGATCGACCGGAGAACGAGTAATCAAATCGACCCCATCTGCTTTAGCCAAAAATTCTAAATGAACAAGTAAAGGAAACCCGGAACAGCACTTGTACAGAAACTAGAGAATTATTATGACCAAGAGAGTACTGAATATCAGCTGAACTAGAGGGACAAATGTACAGCACACAGAGCAATCAAAAGAAGCATCAGATTTGACAAGAATAGTTTGTGGACAATCTCGCTAAGGAAGCTGTAGGAGCAGCAGCAACGTATTATGAAACAACTGTACGAAATAACAGATAGGCCAATGAAGGCCAAGAATGAAACTGTACTCACCAACACAGACGACCAACTAAAGAGCTGGACAGAACACTTTGAGGAGCGTCTGAATCAACCAGCACATTTGACTACACCGGACATCCCGCCAGCTGACACACACCTCCAGGTTAATTGTAACAGCTAGACCAAGTAAGGAAGCGATCCGAAATGCAGGCCCAGATGGGATCCCCGCGGAAGATATAATGACAGACTTGAATGCCTCTTCAGAGATAGTGTTTGGGAAGATTTGGCAAGAGGAAGATGTCCCAAAAATTTGAAGTCAGGCTACAGATGCAGGTAAAAACAAAGACCTGGACTCCATATCCATACAGATAGGACTCAACTTCCACAGAGGGAAAACCAAGATTCTCAGGCTCAGCACATGACAAAAACAACCCAGATACTCTCAGAGAGTCACAACTTGAAAACGTTGACCCCCTCACGTATTTAGGCAGCATCATCAACAGAGGAGGTACTGACGAGGACGTCAAGGTATGAAATGCATTTATCACCTTATAGAACGTATGGAACTCTGGTGAAATCGAGGGTTATATCGGGATAATTAACGACTTTCAAGATTGATTGGACGGTAATCTTTAGGCCGGCCTCCTCGAAGATTTCTGAGAACTTTATCCTGGTATTGTCGGCAGTTCTTGCGCCCATGTTCATGAACACCGCCAGGCCGTGGTCTCTGTGCCAATATTGTTTTTGTCGTACTTGGTTGCAATTACAAGTTTGTGCAGGACGATAGCACCTCGGCGCTGTTGTAGTTGCCCACGCTCATGTCGAACAAGGTGTTGTTGTTTCTCTTTGACCAGGGTTTCTCTTCATCAAATAGTAGTGACTTTGTGGCGTGCATGATAATTCCTCTGTCATGCTTTGGGATGTTGATATACTGGCTTCCATATCCCAGCGAATTTGTGAGCAGGGATTTATAAATAGATGGATAGAAGTTGACATGTCAAAAAATCAGGAAAGTGAGAGACTGTTAGTGTCGGTGCTAAAAAGGTTACCGCGAAGTCAAACTTGAAAATCGTCAATTATCTTGACATCACCCTTAATCTCAGTAATAGCAAACACCAGCCATACAAAAAGCACGGAAACCCGCTCCTCTATACCAACTCACCGTCAAACCACCCTCCCTCCAATATAAAACAACTGACTTCCAAGAGCAGTCAACAGCAAAATATTTAGCTTGTCATGCGACAATGTCGATTTTTTGACAAAGTTGCACCCATCTTCAACAAAGCACTGAGATCAAGCGGTTTCGCCGATCGCCTAATAAAGTTATATTACTCCTAAGCCAACACCAAACATAGCAGTAAGAGGAAGAACAGGCCCAGGAACACATTATGGTTCAACGTTGGAAAAATCTCCCTCCACTTGATTGACCGGCAAGCACTTTACTAACAAACACACCACGCACAATATTTTTTAGCAAGATCACTTATAGCTGCACTGACACGTTAAGCAAGTGGCATAGCCACAATTATAAAATCCTCAGACCCAAAGAATCCAGCACTCGAAAAGATTGCAAGCCGACTGCCCACTCGGCGGTGCATGCATGACAAACAATCTGCTCCTATATAGAGCACGTTTTTATTTTAAATGATTAATAAACATACACACACATACATGCATGCATGCATACATACATACATACATACATACACACACACATACATACATACATACATACATGCATAAATACATACATAAATACATACACACATAAATAAAT
>JAOBYG010054332.1:0-11982 GCA_025403545.1 Epizoanthus stellaris | reverse complement strand
CACTCACTCCCTCCCTCCCTCCCTCAGTCCCTCCCTCCCTCAGTCACTCACTCACTCACTCACTCACTCACTCCACACTCACTCACTCAGTCCCTCCCTTCCCGGCCTCAGTCCCTCACTCACTCACTCCCTCCCTTCCTCCCTCTCTCCCTGCCCCCCTCACTCACGCACGCACTCCACACTCACTCACTCACTCACTCACTCACTCACTCACTCACTCACTCCATCACTCACCTTTTATAATTTGTAAACTTTTAATACAGTTTAGCAGTCGATTGTAGCAGCCAAACCCGTTTGGAGCACAAACAAACAGGTTGTCAAACGAGCAGTTATTGCGCATGAACCATTCAATGCAATGTCCTAACGTTTTGTATGTACTACGTAAATATAATTTCGGTTAAACGTGATGCGCAAAGCAGTTGATTGCTCGACCTATTTCACTACTGATGACGTCACAGTTTGACAACATTGACATAAATACGCAAAATAGAAACAATTTGAACTATAAACATTTCCGACATTTCTAGTCATAGACACCTTATGATGTTTTTAATAAACGTAAAAATGTCTGTTTTTAAAAACTTCGTCAGTGTCGCAGTTTTCGAGATAAACCCCCCAAATGTTCACTACTTACCTACTTTGACTTGTTTTTTCCATTTCTGGCATTTACAAAGTGCTAACATCAAGGTTTTGATTGACATACAACACGTGATAAATGTCTATTACTTTACGTCACTCAATTAAATTCACATTGCGTACTGAATTTGTTCACGCTACCCGCTTATTTTATTGACACTACGTTGAAGTTTTTCAGGCTACCATAATTAATTCACACCGTGTGCTGAATGTTTTCACACTCCCCTATTTTATTCATCATGTGTTGAATTATTTCACGCTACCCCAATTAATTTACATTGTAAAAACCAACTTGAGGCCACACCAGACGAAGTAGGCCTGCAAATTTCTGTTTTCCCAAGAAGTAGGCCTTTAATTTTTTTTTATAAATTCCACTCAATTTACAACCTCCCCCCCTCCCCACAATATCGAATGGTCCGTGCCTTAGACGAGGTTGCCGGCCAAACAGCCAAGTTTTGACGAGGACACACCCAGACGAGGCTATCGCCCAAAAATCCAACTTGTGGACACGCTTAGACGAGGTTATCGGCCAAAAAGCCAACTCTGATATCATACTTAGACGAGGTTGCCAAAAGCCAACAATTTAACTGCAAATATAAATGTATAATTAAATACAAAACCTTTTAAATGCAGAGGACCACACCACGCATAAATAGACCGTACTGGTGCTATTTGTTGCCGGAACTCTTGTTGTAGAGATACACGTGCCAGACGTCACTCGAAGTGATTGCCAGACTGGCACTACGGTAAAAGGGCAGATTTATACACCGAATCCGAATATGGCCGCTATCTCAGAAAGCACAGCCAAAGTTACATAAAATCAAGGTTAGTCAGTCCAGGATTGGAGGGTTTTCCTGCGAAATGTAGGTGATTTCGATTTGCGTTTGCACAGATGTTGTAATTTCAACAATCACAAAATGAAAAGTAATTAAATTGGTCATCATCGAGCGTGTGACAGAGGACACAGAGGAATGACTAACCTCAACTTCATGCAGTGGCGGCCATATTCGGATTAGGTGTATTGGCCGATATTTCGACTAGTAGAACCAGTCTTCTTCGGGGCCAGGGCTATGATGAAAATACTTAAATAGCCAGCATACAAAGGTACCAATTTACAATCAAACTGGGCTCTCTACTGCGCTTATTGGCAGTAAAACTATGATCTGGTCTTGATGTTCCAATCTTCTCTAATGTCCACGAAGAGATTTGCGGAGGATTTCGCAAAATAGCGAGCGATTCCCGGTCACGTGCACGGTATAGAAAGACTGTTATCGACAAGCTTCAGTTGCCGATATCAGTACAGTCGAACCTCGTTAATACGGACGCTGAAGGGGCTGAACAAAGTGCCCGTATTAGAGAGGCGTCCGTATTATAGAGGTTAAACCTAAATTTGCATCTTGAAAAGTTCTAGTGGCCGTGTTACGTCTATTTTACGCTATAATTAAAGTACTAAATATCGAGTTCATGTGTTTTCACTTGGTCAACGAAGTACTTCATCAATCATTCCGAGAAAAAAATCAAATCCTTTTGAAACCCGTCAAAAAAGAAGAAAAGTGATGACGGAAATGAAAGTCAGGAAGGAAAAGAGAAAGTATTTCAAGACCATTTAGGGTTTTTTTAAAAACTATTTTGAAATAGTTTGCAAGATCCAGAAACTCAATTACTGGCCTTTTGGCATCTTACACTTAACATGCTGTATAAACAACAAAACGATAATATATAATAGGAAAACGTAGTTACTGTCCGTAGAGTTTATATGAAATTTGGTTTCTGGGGCCGATCGGAAGTGTCGGTTGTCCGTATTAGAGAGGTGTCCGTATTAAAGAAAAAACGTTCTCGATTGTGTGAGTTACTGATAAAAATAACCGAGTCACTAAACTTTGACCAGCTGAAGCGGAGTATGAATCTCCATATCACTGAAATGAGTACTCGTTTGTCGTCCATTACTGACGTATTGGGCTTCTTGTTCGGAAAACCTTACCGATAAGTTTTACCTTAAACTAGAATTTGTGTTACTCACAACTTTGAATTTTATCGACAACTAAATGTTCTTGATAACATTTGTCCCGTTTGTACATACATAGCGGGCCTTATTTTTTCGAAGTTCAACTTCTTGAATTTAGTCACTTTTTTTAGTGTTTCTACGTTGTAACTGACCCCAAATATATCAAATCCTCAATTTTTATCACCTAACTCGATTAGCCCCTTGGGTGGTAAGGGTACTTTCTTCTTGTATGTAGTTATTAATTCATGTCTTGTAAATTTATAATGTGCAGTAAAACATTTATAATGTACCTAAAAAAATAAAAAAATAAAAATAAAAATAAATTCACTTCAATAACAGTCAACATATCCACTATCGAGAATATCGAAATAGATTTGTGATCCTTGATAAGTGCTATTTGTAGCATACAGGAGGGTTTAGCTATCAAAGAAATATTGAGCATAGGGTTTCTTTCAAGTAGATTGCTCAAAGATCTTTCGCAAACGTAAAAATCGATTACTGATCTAATTACTAAATTAGCACATAAGTTAATTGCCAAGTGCCGATACTGATCGATACTTGATCGAAACTGAAAAACTGCGCCTGGCTTTGTTTTCTTAGTTTATCACTGACAGTGTTTGTTTGAAAATAAAGTGCCTAGGAAATAAAATTTAATTTTCCGTAAGTTTGTCATATCACATCTTGTGAGCGTAGCAATGTTCTAGTGGAGAAATTTTACTGAGCCTGAAATCTGCGACATAAAATCCATCGGCGGTCAAATAAATATTGTGACGTCAGTACATGTACATGTATGTTGCGTGCAGGAGACTTTGGAGCGGAAAATCCTTCGAAAGTCTCCACCTAGGCGGAATAACAAGAAGGAACGGAACTGTGATGGTTGATATTGGTTCCACCCAACGTTAATAATGTCTCAAGAAAATATTCATCTTCCTGTATATTAGCCTGCTGGCAGACGTTAATTTTCTTTCCCTCGGATGCTTTTAATAGCATTTGTTTTCAATTATATTTCATCAAGACATAGAGGCTTCTATCACACTCTCTCAGGTGCATCGCACACCAACACAAAGGCGGTTTTCATAAACATATGTCGTACGTTAACCAAGATATTAAGTAATCTGCTTATCAGTTTTCCACGGGAACCTATCCAGGCCCACTATGCACTAGCGCTGCCTTCGCCTTCGCCTTAGATACTTCGATACCCCTGATCTTCGATATCGACTTTGCTATCTTTAATTAGTTTGTCCTGGTAGTTATCTTTTACTTCTCGTCTACCATATTTCATAACAAAGGTGAAACTGTTGATCATGTTATTGATAGTAATGCTTCCACATGGCCACAGTAACCGAACGCATGTTTCAACTTGATCAAAGCTATATCCGTGCTGCCAACGTGGCTTACTTTTAGCCATGACATGAACTCTAGTAGACTGAAGTTAATTCTTCAAAGCCAGAGTCCTTTTCTACCCCAGTACTACATCTACGCTTGCCTTCAGACAAGTCTTACTTTCTGGAGACGTAGTATTAAACCCGGATGACATTGTGTTGAGTGATAGCACCAACCACAGATACGAAACAACGCAGAAGAAACACTATGTAACAACACCAAAATCGCTAATCTGAACACTATATTCTTGTGAAGGAAACTACTACGGCCAACATGCATGCTCGACATTTTACTGACCATATCCGAGACGTGGCTCGACAACGCTGCTACCAACACCCAAGATCGAAATTTGTTTACTGTGTTTGCCTCTTTATGAAGTAAACTTACAACGTGGAGGGTAAAAATGAGGAACCGCTGTAGTCAGCAAGAAAAACAACAAGAAACAAGTGGTGTAGTCAGCACTCTTAAACTTAACAACAATTTCTGTGGGATAAAATTTGTGTCTATAGTTCTTTTATATGTTGATCAGTTAACCATGCACATTGTCACCCTACCTATACGTTTTATGGTAAGAACATTTTCTAAACATTATATTCTAGTCTGTTAACCTCATTTTCACCCTCAAGATAGAGCGACTGGACACCTTCAATGATATTTATCTTGGAGTCAGGCCTGCACCAGTTTTACCTTTGGCTTAAAATTCAACAGGCCGAAGCCTTAACGGCTCAAGTCATTTATAATCTGTGACTAGCTACAGACCTCCAAACTCTATACTATTGAGTACTAACTTCAGCAAAACTTCAGCCCTTTCTTTCAACACGCCAATTTACATCTTGGTTGATCTAAACTGCTCGGTTCTAAGTACACAAAATCAAGAATCACAAACGCATCTCAAATCAATCAATCGGTCACTGAGACTTCACACTGAAACACTGATAGATGTTATACTCGCTTCTCACAAGAACTTAGTATAAGATACTGAAGGCAACCAATGTCAGTGTGCCTGTTTCCATATTAAAGCGACCATGATGCCGAATCTTCAAAACCTGCATATATATTAAAACAAGGAGTTTCAAAAACATTAATCGCAGCACTTTCCTTCAGGACATGTCACAAGCACCATGGTTTATTACAGATACTTTCAAAGATGTCAAAGACCGCCTCGATGCCTTTTACTACCGATTTCTTATTTAACCAAATACTAGATCAGCATGCACCTATCATAACAGTTAAAGTCTGTATGCACATGTATCACGTGAGATCCAAAAGATTACTGGCGAAAATCAGCTAGAAAAAAGTAAAGTAAAAAGTAAAGTCACCTTTTTTTACACTAAAACACTAATGACCCTCTCGCCTTCAGTCGCTTCGCCGTACTGAAATTTCCGACGCGAAGTAAAACGGGAGACTGAGTAAGGTTAGCAGAGCGAGAATTGGTCATCAAACAAGTTACCTGGTCCTGGGATTGACAAAATACCCATCCGTGTTAAGGCCCTGTTGTAAGGTGCATTTTGTATGCAATTTGTCTCGTAATGGTATATAGCGTTGCGAGACAAGTTGCATGAAAAATTGCACTGTGTAACAGGGCCTTTATTAAAGACTTCTTTGCCCAAAATACCTTTCCAAATGTATGGAACATAGCCGAAGTAACATCAGTCCCAAAGCCAAAGGACGGCTACCACGAGTTGGTAAATAGCTGCAGAGTGACCGATTTCCTTACTACCGATATTATAAAAAGTACTGTGTGAAAAATTAGCGCTGAATCAATTAATGGAGTAATGCACTATCTGGAATGTTAAGAAAGACTCTCGACGTCAGATCTACACCCAGGGTACCAGAGGCTCTAATTTAGGCTACGTTCACACTAATACGTTTGCAAAATGATCCGTTTTCAAAAACCTCAGTTTCAGTATTAGTGTGGACCCGGCCAAAGAGTCCCTTTTTGTTTTGATGCTTTTTCAGAAGTCTCCACTTTGGAAAGCGTTTTCGAAAACCACCGTTTTCAGAGATAAAGGTCTCCGTTTTCCATCGTGTTAGTGTGGACGATCGGCACAAACGCATAAAAAAAGTATGAATTTTCAAACAAAAACTGATTAGTATGGATGTGGCCTTGGAATTCACTTTTGAACTGTGCGGTTATTGAACGCCGAAAACTTTACTTTACTTTACTAAGCTTCCATTGTATATTATAAAATTGTAAAAAAGGGATAAAAAAAGTACAATGAGGCAAGTTTATAACAGGTTTATACCCAACTAGAAAAACTGCCAAGTGCGAAAAATAGACGAAGACGCACGCTTCGGGTATACTCGACGGAACTGAGAGGCAACAACGGCACTCAACCGAAACTTGGGATGTGATTCATAGCACCATCGACAAAAAGGAAATTATAGCAGTTATCTTATTAGACTTGAGCAAAGCATTTGACAGCATAAATCACTCCAAGAGATATTTTTGGCTAAAGCACGAGATACTTTCGACTAAATTAAAAGATGTTGGCATCTCGCTTTTTCCATATATTCCTATACTTAGATATATACATATTTCATCACATTTATTTTGATTTATATACATAATAATGCTATCTTTGAATTTATTTCGAACTATATTTTTTTCTTTTTCATTGGGTGCAAGGGACTTCTGTTAACCCCATAGGTGTTGCTACCCTTGCACCCGCCACTTATATTGTATATTTTGTTGTTTGAATTTTGTAAATTGTAGAAACAATAAAGCTTTGAACCTCAACAGTTATCATTCCCAGGCATGCACAGCCGAACAACTGAGTAGTGTGAATCGGGGTGCGAATCCATTCGACTTTATCAGGCTTTTGCATTACCTATCAAGACAGGGCCCCTATATTATTCAACATCGGCTATGTGAATGACCTACCCTTCGTTCTCCGAAATTGCTAAGTCTAAAAGCTACGTCGATGACACCAAATCACTCATCTCCTTTTGTTTACAAGACTGCACAAGCGCCGAGTCCAAACATCAAAATAATGAAGACCTTATTGGAATACGTAATTGGTGATTCGACAACTTTTTCCTTTTTGATGATCTTTGGTAGCAAAAAGATTACTTCTTGAGTTCCGCCTTTCCCTAATGGGAGAGACTAATGTGCTAATCTAATCTGCAAAAGATCTCGGTGTCAGGTTCCACTCGAACCCTCTCCTTCGATGAACATCTTTCCAAAACATTCTCCTCTTGCATGTCAAGTTTGGCACATGTAAAGCATGCCTACTTATAACTATAATTTTTAACTATAATGTTTTCCGGCTCGTCCACACTAATATGTTTTCATAAGCCTCCGTTTTCGCCGGAAACTTATTAGTGTGAACGGGGCCAAAGAGTCCGTTTTTGTTTTGATGCGTTTTCAAAAGCCTCCGTTTTCAAAAGCCTCCGTTTTCAGAGATAAAGATCTTCGTTTTCCATCGTTTTTGTGTCGACGATCGGCGCAAACGCATAAAAGAAGTCTACGTTTTCAAACGAATTAAAGCGGATTAGTGTGAACTTGGCCTTAGCTTCCAATAAATTGTCTTACTTTTTATATCCGTCTGGTCCAATACTACTGAGAAAATCCTGTGTAAACTACAAACCGTTCAGAATTTTCCGGCCCGCATTATAAGCGGCACAAAAAATTTCAACCACATCACTACAGTCTTCGTAATACAGCCCTTACTCTTTAGCACCTAAATACCTATCCTTGCAGGTTTTTTTATCAGTGGTGATGTCACCAGTCGGACTCCCAAGACCTGAACATCCCTCTCTATAAAACAAAGAATGACCAAAGAAGTTTTCGTTACCGAACATTTGCATTGTGGTACAATTTAGACGAACGCTGAACTGACTGTTGTTAATGGTTAAAAGAAAAACGTCTGAATGAGTTTTTGTTATGACTTTAGAAAAAATCAATTGATCCTTTCAATCTTAATTATTCCACGTTTGATCCTCCCTCTACTTATCGAAGATAGGTAAATTTCTCAATTTTAGATCTTTCCTGATAATCTTTATTGAATATTTCCAAATTTAAACTAATAAATAAACATTGTTGTAAATGTAATTGTCACTGAAAAGCTCCCAAGGCGAGTGATTAAAAAGTATTGTACTTTCAAAACTGAGTGAGGTATCATAACTTCTCAACACACGGACAAAACACAAAGTGTGACCATTCGAATGAAAGCTCTTGATGAGTACTATTAACCCTTTGAGAACTGCGAGTGCCTTTCAAACTGAGTGAGATGTCGTAACTTATCAACACATGGGTAAAACACAAAGTGTGACCATTCAAATGAAAGCTCCTAATGAGTACTATTAACCCCTTGAGAGTGCCTTTCAAACTGAGTGAGATGTCGTAACTTATCAACACGTGGGTAAAACACAAAATTCAAATAATAGCTCTTGACGAGTACTATTACTGACACTTCGAGTCCTGACTGTGCCTTTCAAACTGAGTGAGAAGTTGCAACTTCTCAACATATGGGTAAAAAGTGCAAAACACAAAATGAACGCTTTTGATGAGTAGGTACTATTATATTAACTACTATTAACTGCATGGCATTGGGTTTTTTTAAAACATAAAATGCTAACTCAGTCTCTTCTGGAGTCCTCATCCAACATGGCGCCTGGTCAAGAACGACGCGACCCGACATTTCCGCCCAATCACAAGACCGCTAATTGTGTAGCAAGAGTTAGTGCTTAACCTCGTCTTCTCAGAAATCTACAAACCGCACTGTCTGTATTCGTGTTCATTCAGTGATAAACCCAACCAGCTTTATAAACCTTGGGGTGCGTTTCTTTTGGAAAATCGGAGATTGGATTCATGATCCAAGATCACACGGATTCTCTGAAAACGTACCTCGATCGCCCATTATAACGTAATAACAAATATGGCGGACGTCTATTTTTCTCAGGAAGATCGTTTGACACATGTACTACTTTTTCGAATCCTTTCCCAGGTTTTGCGAGCCAGTTTTCCAGTCTTCGATTAGCCGACTGACCTATGGTTTAGTCCTTTACCTTTCAAAAAACAGACTATATTGTCATTGCATCGTTGTCGTTCTTGGTGTTGTTTTAACCCTTGGTTGTACAGAATTCACCTAATTTAGCCCTGAGGCATTCGCCAACTTTCCGAGTTAATATTATAGAAATATCATAAATTCCGTTGATCATACAGAACAGCGATTGTTGTAGTTGTTATTGCTTTTTCCTTGATTATACAGAACAGCGATTTTTGTAGTTGTTATTGCTTTTTCCTTGATTATACAGAACTGACAGCGATTGTTGTAGTAGTGTTATTGCTTTTTCCCTGATTATACAGAATTTGCGGAATTCATTTTTACCTTTAAGAGCTTTTAAGGAAATTTAAAATCTTTTAAGATTTAAAATTCTTGATCTTCTCTAATTATCAACCCGCATAAAGAAAAAATCTGCCGCGAAGTTACTATTAACAAAGGAATCCTAGCAACCTTCTAATTATAATGAAATGTTATTTGGAATAGTTTATAACAACGTCCTAACTCTATGGTGCGACTGCACAAACTAACGGGCCACCCAAACAAAGGTTGTGTCTTTTACAATTCAGTACAATAGTGACTAAAGTAGTTTAACCCTGGCTGAGAAAATAATTAGCTGAAAGTATGACTTTGTGGTTTAACCGCTTATACAATACAATACAATACAATACAATATCTAGTTACAGTCGGTGACAAGGGGAGTAGTTTCCCAGTCTCCCGAGCCATAGGCTCATGTCAAAAATGCCCGACAAATTACGGCTTCGCACTGTAGCGTGAGGGACAGAGTTTTGCTGCAGTCTTTGCTTTATATTTTCTTGCTAGATAACACTGCAGTTCTTCAGTTCACATTTGCGTGCGATTATTAAACAACTCGTTAAAAACTATGGGAAAATTCTTCTTGTTTATACATTTTCGTGTACTGTTCAGATATAGACCTTGCCGAATTGTACAGTTCACGAAATTTGACGTGTTCTCGCACGTACGGCAATATCAATAATTTCTCGACTTGGCGCTTCAACGAATACACTTGTTTATCCTGCATGTCGTGGTACACTTCAAGTACCATTTGACGTGATTCAACTAATCTGGTCGAACAGCGTAAGTTGTCTTTTCCAACACTAACTCCGACTTGCTCACGAAATTCTGAAAAATTCATTTTCGTGAATTGAGAGAAATAACAAACATTGCTAGGATAACTGTTATGGGCGGTGTTTGCAAATCTTTTTACAAATTTTCATTTCCGGACGAAACTAATAATAAGAACAAAAATATTAGGCTTAGTTACACGCTTGAGACAATTAAACTACTGAACAAAGCTTTTAGAAATCTCTTCTTAGAGAACAGAACGTTTACCTAGCTAGATGCAGAAACTTTTTAAATTTTGTTTTATTTTCAGTAAATGTTGTAGGGAAGTAGGTTTAGAATAACAACTTATAGTAAACCGCATAAACCGCGATATTCCACAACAGACTATGGTAATATTGATTCCTGAATAACGGCTGAATCAACTTTGGTATTAACCGGCGGTCACTGCATGCCGTGCTTCGCCCGGTTGCCTTCCTTATTCTTTCAAGTACTGTTTCCATAAACACCCAAAATAGCAATTGACGATGATGAGAAATCTAATATTTTAAACACACCAAGTATGCAGCTTTTAAAAACCCTTAACCGGAAATTATCCTGTTCTCCTAGTTTCTGCTTTATATTTTTATAGCTTTATACATTGTTGATTTTTACTGTAAACCGGTGATTTTATTCTTATTTATTGACCTGGTGGACGCCATCTCAAATATCTGAAAGGTTTTTTTCTCTAGAATAAATAAAGACAATAACATAACCAAAAGAAGTCAGATCATTTGTACACGCCAACGCCTCCAGTCACCGTTGAATACCATTGTTCTTGCTCGGTGGTAGATCCAAAGCATGCAGACAAGGACAATTTCATTAAAGTCAGTATGGAGACTGTTGACTGAAGCTTCGCATACAAGAATACAACCAGATGCAACTTTACTGATTTAATGCCTCCATGTTTTGGCTATCAGTGTCACTTCGAGTCACTTCTCCAGAAGCACTTCACGAGCTATTTTCATTTAGAGTGCCAACATTACTAATCAGTTAGTTTCAAGATCTCTTTTTTCAGGATCACTTTTAAAAGGCATTAAAAGCTATCTTCATCAGTTTGTAATATTAAACAACATTCAGGAACTGATCTGCCCTTCTTGAGGAGCACTTGAGAAATATTATTCGAAACTTCAATACTTGCGTAAAAGTGAAAAATAGTTAATCATAGTGATAGTCTGACTTTGTGACGTAATTCGACGATGTTAAACAGGGAAGGCAGGGAGGCTTATTTTTTTTTTAAAGAAAAAAGAAGAAAAATAGATTTCACGCCTTCCGAGATCGTTTCTTGCGCACTTATAGGGTGAAATTAATAGCAAGAGCTGGACAAACTGTATTCAAACGTTGATTGTTAACGAGACCACCGTACTCGGAGCCTGGCACGTCACCTACAGTCCTTGTTCCTACGGCCCGGATGTAGTCTTTGCACGCAATATGTAGTTTGTAATTTAGTCAGTCTTTGTATAAGTCTTCAAAACGTGCAACCATGATGTTTCTTCCGATTACTCAACCTAAAACCTGGGTGAATTTCTTGCACATCAAAGCCTTAATAACAACAATACTAATAATAATAATAACACTATAATACTAATAATTGTTATTATTATTAATAATAACGATACTAATAATAATTTATGATTTATATTGCGCACAGGACATAAAAATGATCAAATGCACATCAAGGCGTGCACCCTGCCCAACCTCGTTTCCAGGGCCATCCGCGCGCCAAAGCCCCCGACACATGACCCTGGTACAGGGTGCTCTATCGCGCGCTGTCATTGGTTTAAAATTTTAATTTATATCAACGTCTCTGATTGGATGAGGTTGCGGAGT
>JAOBYG010054221.1:0-11984 GCA_025403545.1 Epizoanthus stellaris | reverse complement strand
GTTGATGGTGCCCTTATAGCGTCGGCGCGCCACCGCTTTGGCCACCAATGGCCGCCAGGTGAACTCGGCCTTGGGACGCCGTTCGAGGCGCTCGAGTCCGACCAGATCGCCGATAAAAGGCACCAGCCAGGGCTGAGCTGTCTCGATGAACCAATCATCGTAAAGGCGCTGCAAGCCTTGATGAAGGCGGTGGTATTCGAGCTCGATCACTCCCATCAAGGCTTCGAGGGCCTGATTGTCTCCTTGATCGCGGAAGCGGATATATTCCGGCAACAGGTCGTAGAGCATCGATTTTTCGCGGCTCATGTCGAAAGCTCCAATTCGACCTTGGCGAGCCTGAGCAGCTGTGCCGGCTGAATGATTCCCGAACTGCGATCGACGCTCGCGAGCTGCGCTTCGATACGGCCAGCCGGCGCCATCTGGAAATCCGACGCCGCCTCAAGATAGCCAGTCGCAGTCTGGGCATTGGCAGCGTCGGCCGTCGCCAGGCTCTCTTGCTGCGGATCTTTCTTCTCTGCCGTGCTCCATCCAGTCCTGAGAATGCCGAAGCGGGTGGCTTCTGCGGCCAGAACGCCATCGACTGAAAGAGCCGTATCAACCAACTGCCCAATATAGATTCGCTGGCCGAAATTCGCTTCGTCGAAGCCGAAACGAAGTCCTATCTGAGTGCGCACCTGCTCCGTGACCGCGGCCTTGTCGCTATCCTTCTCAATTTGCAGGCGCAAAGCGATCAGCCAATGGGCCGGTTCATAGTTTTGCAACCGCACTGGCTCTCCGGGCGCCCTTTGCGCCTCGATCGAGGCGGCGAGCTGGCGGTAGATTTCACCCGTGGGAGAAATCCAGTCGCCGCCTTGACCAGCGATCGTGATCTGAATCAATCCCTGAGCACGAACCACAAGCAGCGCCACCAAGGCTCGTGCTACGGCCGTATTCTGGCTGACGAAGTCTTGAAAATCGCGCAGTGAGACGATGCGTCCCAATGGACGAAGCCACGCCGGCATGCGCTGTCGACTCGCCCCTCGCTGCTCGGCAGGAGCCCCGGGTTCGGTGGCCAGCGGATTATCCGCATAGCGCAGGCCGAGCGGCCGGGTTTGCAGGATCGAGAGCTGATGCGGCGCCAACGGTTGGGGCCACATTCCACTGCGGTAAGTCGCCACGACATTATTGCGGCCGGTCGGCAGACGCGCGCCATTCTCGCCGTCGCCGAAAATCACCAGCGAACGCCCGGAAAGATCTGGACGCACCATGAAAACGTGGGCGCTAGATTCGACCTCGCAGAGATGCGGCACCTCCCGCCAGGTGGCACCAGCCACTTCGATCTCGAGAGTGGAGCGAAATCCATCTTCGGTGGCGGTGGGCATATAGGTGACCGGTTGATCGATCGCGAAGCGTTGAAAGGACCGTGCTGCGTCACCGCTGCCGATCGCATGACTCAGCGTCTGACCCTGGCTCGCAGGCGAGACGTTACCCCAGATGGATACGGTGGTCGGATCGAGAAGAATAGCGAGAGGGTCGCCGAGACGCAGCGTCGTGAAGCTCTCGCCTTCACGCGCCTGCGCAGTACCACTAGAAGTACTGCCAGCAGCATGACCCGTCGATTCGCTATCGTCTTTCTCGCTTTTCGCCTGGGTCACGGAAGTCGACGATTCGGCCGTCGACGTTTCTGGTGATGGCGTAGCTGGCGTTGGCGATTCGGCTGCTGTTGAGCTTTCCTCGGCGCTGCTGTCCAGACCGCCGAGCACGCTGAGCGGCTGGCCGACGATCTCGTCATCGTCGTCCGCTGGCAGCCATTCGAGGCTCTCGGCCCTCAGCGCGAGGACGCGGCCCAGCCGATCGCGGACGCGCACGTCACTATGACCGTCGACCTCCTGTAGGGCGAGGACTTGCAGGCTCTCGGAGGCCTCCGGTATGGACGAGCGATCCGGCGTCTTTTCCTGGCCCGTCTTTTCCTGGCCCGTCTTTTCCTGGGCCGTCTTTTCCTGGGCCGTCTTTTCCTGTGCCTGCCACGCGCCGGCGCGTAGCCGGGCACGAATGCGCCGACCCGTGACGATGACCCGACGCTCGTTCTCCGGCAGGTTCTTGAGCGCCGGCGCGACTCTGACCTGCGAACCGTAGACCGGTCGAAGGTCGGGCAAGCTGCGCTGCCATGGCTCCAGAGCTTGACTGGAAAGAAAGACTTGAGTCGACCGCAGGTCGAAGGTCGAAAGCGTGCCGTCATCGTCGACTTCGAGGCGCGTCACCATCGAGTCGAGCTCAAAATCTTGCCGCTCGATGTTGACCACACGCACGATCTTGAATATGGCCGTGCTCAAACCGCCGACGCTGGCCGGCTGCTGGAGTACGACCCAACCACCAGAAACGACATGAGGATAGATGCGGTCCAGATCAATAGCACCGGCAAGCAGATGGAAGCCAGGCCACTCATCCGTGGCAAAGCCGGCAAAAGGCATGGCGGCGAGCACCCGGCCAACGCGGTCGGTGGTGACGGCATCGATCTTCGAGATCGGCTGCAACGACTCGATCAAGCCCCAGCTCTCGCCGAGGTCGCTCGAGCGGAAAAGGCCGGCCGGCGTGCCGGCGAAAATATGGTGCGTCAGGTCGACCGGATCTAATCGGGAGGTGAGAACGTCGACTTGCGGCGGTCCCGAAGCATCGGGGGCCGGATCGATGAGGCCGAGACTTGCCGCGCTCCAACCACGCTCCGGATCATCACTGCGATAGATACCGCTTTGGCTGCCGGCAAAGAATGTGGAACGGCGCCGTCTTTTATCCGCATAGCCGGTGAGGCTCTGAATCTGCGTGCCATCCGGCAGACCGCGCTCGGCAGCGTGCCAAGTCTTGCCGGCGTTTCGCGAGCGGAAGAAACCTTTATTACAACCGAGCAAGATGCAGCCGCTCTTCTCGACCTGCAGGGCCCGCACCGAGGTCGAGGCTTGCCCTGTTTTGGCGTCGGCGCCCGGCAGGCCTGTGCTCGTGGCCCGCCAGCCGCTGGCTGGCAAGGCAAAGCAGAAGACGCCCTTATCCATGCCGGCGAAGAGAAAAAGCTCGCCGCCTTCTGACATGGCGGCCAAAGCATGCACCGTACCCACGGGCAACGCCGGTCGAGCCGGTGCTTCAAGCTCGAGGTGGAGGGGCTTGGCAAGCCGATCCCAGGCGCTCTTGATCAGCGCGCCGAGGCCGGCGACTTGAGGTTGCACTCGACCCTGTACCGGCGAGAAACTGACACCGCCGTCCGAGCTTTGGTAGACCTGGCCGCGGGAATCGGCCACCCATATATGGTCGCCGGACTCTTCATCGCTCAAGGTAGCGAGGGCGGAGATCTGCACGCGACCGATACCGTTGCTGATCAGGGCCCAGCCCGAATCATCGCTGCCTGAGCCCTCGGCGTCTCGGGAGCCAGGGGCCGTGCTACCCGGATCCGAGCCATTCGGATTCGAGCTATCCGCGCCCGTGCTGCCTAGGGAGTCGTCATCAGATCGTCGATAGAGTCCTTTGGAAGTGCCGGCGAAAAGTCGCGGGCCGGCGGCGACAAGGCATCGAATCTCGACCTCTGGAAGCCCATCATCAGCAGATCGCCAGCTCGTGCCATCATCCGCGGAGACTTGGATACCACCTTGAATCGGCGCGTATTGGCGCCGCACCCGATCTGGAACCTGCGACCATTTGGGTGCGTTATAGCCGAAGAGATGAGCGCGGGCGTTGAATTTATAGGCCTGCTCAAGAGCCAGCTCCGTGGCTGCCTGGCCTTCGAGCGGCTCGGTCAGTGTCACCTCGGTCGCTGGCGAGTCGAAGCCTCGTAACGTCTTGCGCGCTGGCGTCACATTGGAACCCGCCTTGCTGCGTTGCGGGCTACCCTTCTTACGCTTCGCCTTCTCGACCACTCGCAGCTGCATGGTCGGCTCAGTCCTCACCTGCGGATTGGCTGGCGTCAGCTTCAGCAGCAATGGATCTCCGGGCTTCAAGGACGTTTCATAGCCAGCGAGCTCAATCGTTCGCGAGGATCCGTCCAGCGGTGGTGCCACCTGGATCCGCGGCACGAAAGCGGACATCTGATTCCACTCCGCTCGACCACCCAAGGCGGCATTGGTCTGGAAAATCTGTGGCAGCTCACCGCCCAGCGGCACGCCCTGGATGCGCGCTCCCTTGGGGATGTCGACGACTTCCGGCATTCCGGAAGCGCCCGAGGTCAAGAAAACCGATAGTGAGCTGCCCGCCGTGCCCGGAAAGGGCTGGTAGCCGACCATACGCAGGAGCTCGCGCACTGAGATTTCCTGCACGGCGCTGGCCAGGAATCCCTCATTCGCCATGCGCTCCTGGTAGAAGCCCAGAACCTCTGCCACCAGCGCCCAAGACTCGAGCAGCGCCATGACCCAACTCTGTCCATCATCAATGCGCAGCGTACGCAGTGGCTGAATGATGCCGGTTGTTGATTCGACGGCAAAACTCGGCAGGCGCCGTACCATGCGCTCGAGGCTGCGGCCGTAATCCACTGTGCGGTAGTGCAGCGGAACTCTGCCCAGAGAATTGACATCGGAGAGATCGGTCTCGATATCCCGCCATAGCTGCTCGATCCGGGAATTCGAGCCCTCGTTCATCGGCTCGGCACCCATGCGATTTCGAGCTTGCCGTAGTCGGGAGTCAGCTCAGCGATCTCCTCGGCCGCGATGCGGATCAGGCCTTCTTGCAACTCCTGACCCGTGGCCGCGGCCAGGCTTTGGAAGCGTGTCACTTCGACGTCGAGGACGCCGTCCACGGCGAGCGCGGCATTGACCAATTCGTCGAGCTCGACATCTTGGCCAAAACCGAAGCAGTCGGAATTGAAGAAAGCGAGCTCGCCATCGCTCGTGCTACCGGTGCCGAGCGCTTGTTTCAAGCGACGTTCGACCAAGCGCTTCTCGGCGTGAGCCTTCATTCGCACACGCAAGGCGATATCGAGCGGCAGCCATCGCGGCGGCTTCACCGTCAGCTGATAACCCATGATCAGACGGCCTCGGAATTCAGCCTGTACCCGTGCTCGGAAAGCCTCGTCGGCGAGGCGACCGCCGGCTCGGTGCACACGCAGGACGGCGAGAGTCCAGCTGCCTCCCCATTCCAGACGAGCGTAGGCATCGAGCACTTCTTCCTGCTGACAGGCGCGCTGGATAAAGTCTTCGGCCGTGACCACCCGTTCCTGGGTGTTGACGATGGCTGGCGCGAAGAGCCGGGCCCGACCGTCGGTCTCGGCGTCAGCGCCACCAAAGGCTCCGACGGGAAAGCAGGCTTCCTGAACCTGTACTTCGAGCTGAGGTGACATCACCGGTGCCGAGCCATCGACCGTGGCTCCAGTGGTCACCAGGTGAGCGCTGGTGCCGGCTCCGACTGCGCTTCGAGTGCTATCCGCGACGCGGTAAAAAGCCCAAAAGAAGCTCGCCGGTTCCGGCCGCTGCCCGAAATCCCCATCGCCGAAACGCAGCGTCACCGTGCCGTCATTCTCGGTTTCGACGACAAAAGACCGCTCGAAGCGGCCGCTGCGCACCAGATCTCTTTTTGGCGCCCAACGACGGCTGTCGATCGGATCGAGAACCGTACCCTGCTCAATCCAGCTGGACTCGTCCAGCTGCGCCAGCATCAAGGCGGGAATCACGTTCTCTTGCCGCTGCTTCAGAGCTGCCGAAGCGGGCTCATAAACCGCCGAATCCAAAATATAGGGCTGATGGTAGACCAATTGATAGCGTTCCCCGACCTCATCGAGGCGCGGGCGATAAGGGCGCGAGAAAGGCACTTGCGGCAATTGCTCGAAGGTCGTTCGGCCGAGGTCGGCAAGAACCAGATTACCGCGCACCGCGGCCAACGGCTTTTTGCCCGTCTGGTGGCGTCGCACCGGCAAGGCGAAGGCCAGAGCATCCTCCGAATACCATTCGATCTCGGTCAAGTGACACGACGGTTCGAGCGGGTCGTGGATCAACCGCGGGTTGGATTTCAGCCGCACGACCTGACGCTTGGAGAGGTCGACCTGCGAAAGGAGCCCGGAAATATTGCTGATCACCTGCTCGAAGAGCAAGACATCGCCTTGATCGAGCTGCTGGCAATAATCCCCGTAGAGAGCCGCGCTCGTGCTGCCAGCTTTCAGGTCATAGTCCGAGACCCGCCAAGGATAGATCTCGAGGTGATTCATCGACGGCCGAAGCGCGACGCCGTAGAGCGTTTCGAAGGCGTCTGCGCCATCTCGAACCGCCTTTTCATAGTCGTGGGATGGGTAGGGGACAACCGCCTCTATGCCGCAATCGGAGAGGAATTGTGCGCCTTGCGGTAGCCAGATCGGCTGATCAGCTGGTCCGCTCTCAGCTTCACCGAGCTGCACCTGAATCCAGGCCCGCGGTGTATAGCCCTCGCTCAGCGGATAGTCCAGCAACATTCCGTGACGGCGTATCGAGACCCGTCGCCGGGCGGTCTGGAGATAAGCCTCGGTGCCCACGGCGTCCTGGAAATAGCTCAAATAATCCCCTGCATAGGCCAGGACTTCGGTGATCGTGATGCCGAGATCCGAGGGGTTGCGCTCCACCCAATCGGGCACCGTCCGAGCCATATGGTCGAGCATCAGCGTGCGAAAGCTCTCATAGTCCTTGGCCAGATAGTCGACATCTTCCGGCACCTGCGGCAGCCGGTCGGACGGCTCGACTGAATCCGGCGACTCGATGTCCTCATGTGAGGAGAAGCGAAGCGGCGCGCGAGAGAAAAAAGGATCGAGATTCTCGATATCGACCAACTGCACAAAATAGTCCGTGGTGTCGATAGCCAGGCGCCGTGCCGCCTCGGAGTCTTCGATGAAGAGACCGAGAAGTATTTCATCCTCAGCCACATGGTCTTTCTCCAGCTCGAGCGATCGCAAACCGGCGGTCTCGAGACGTCGTACTTCGATATTCGTCACCGCCTCGCCCAGCGGGTCGAGCAGCTGGATCTGGGTCGGTTCGAGGTGGGGAAGACGCCCACTTGGAAAAAAGCTCAGGTGTAGCAACCACAGTCGCGCCCCCTCCCTGACCGCCAGCGCATTGCCCAAACCGAGGGTCTCTGCGCTGTGCTCGACCAAGAATCTGCGTTGCGTCAAGAAAATATCGGCGCTTTTCTCGGCAGCGAGAACCGCCATTTCGTCCAATGAGCCATGCTTCATGACAGACCACTCATGGCAGGCCCCGGCGTTCAAAAGTCGCGGTCTGCTCGCGACTCTCCCGACGCAGCAAATAACGCACGTCCACCTTGAGTGCGTCCTGGCCCAAGAGCTCGACCGTCACAGCCCGCGTCTCAATGATATGTCCCAACCATTGATGGAGCTGCGATTGGGTCTGAAATTGCACGGCCGCGATGGTCTCGGTATTGCGCGGAGCAAAGACCAGCCGCAGCAGGCCGCAGCCGAAATTCGGTCGATTCACCCTCTCCCCAGGCGACGTGAAGAGCACGAGCTCGATCATCTCGCGTACATGCTCGTCATAGTCGGGACTGACCAGGCGGCCACGACCGTCAACGGCGAAGGGAAAACCGACTTCCAAGATCGTAGCCCTAGACGACCAAAGGTTGTTGACCGTCGATCAGCAGGTCGCCGTTAACTTCGACCAGGCCAGTCAACATCTGCGTGATGCCGGTGATCGCCACGTCCGCGATAGCCGTCACCTCACAGGCGCCGAGGGCAGAAACCGCACAATCACCCAATGCCGACATCTCGCAGGCGCCAAGCGCCGAAACCGCGACATCTCCCAATGCCGAGACCTCGCAGGCACCGAGCGCCGAGAGCGCCAGATCCCCCAGGGCTGAGACCTCACAAGCGCCGAGCGCCGAAACCGCGACATCACCCGCTGCCGAGACCTCACAGGCCCCCGCGGCCGTCATGCTGACATCACCCGCGGCCGTCACCTCACAGGCGCCGCCGGCCGTGACCGAGACGTCACCGCCGCCTTCGATCTCCACCGCGGCACCCGCCGAGGCGTTGATATTGGCATCGGCCTCGATCTGAATCGCCGGCCCATTCATCGTGATGCCCTCTTCATTGATCAGGATTGTCGAATCTCCGACCGTCAACGTGATGCCCTCTTCCGGGCTCATCAACATCTGCGAGATACCGCAATTGATCTCGACGCCTAGGGTCGAGAAGGTCATGGTGATCGGCGTCGGCACGTCAACCGCCGGCGCGCTGGTTTCGAGAATGATGCCGCCCTCCGTCGGCGTATCGTTCATGACGAAAGTGCTGAAGGCCGTTTTCCACATCTTGACCAAAGCCGCATCCGCGGGATCGAGAATCTGCGGCTCGGGAAATTCCTCCAACTCCCAGAAGCAGCCCGCCCAAATCGGGTGGCTCGGATTGCCGCCTTCAAATTCGATCCAGACATTGGCGCCGAGCGGCGGAATCGAGAAAAAGCCAACGAATTCGCCAGCATAGGGCGTGCAGGGCAACGCCCAATTCAGTATCGAGCCAGGAATCGACGGCACGATCGCCAGAATGCGACCGCGACCTTCGATATCGTCATTGTCGATGACTTCGCCGCGGTATTTGCCATAAAAGCGTCCGGGCGCTTCGGGCGTCGCGTCTTGATTTGGATCTTGGCAGCCAGTAGAAGGGTCAGGGGTCATGATCGCTCACTTCCTGGATCGTCGAGCCGGTGCCGTCACGGCTCAAAGTGAAATTTTGCACATAGGTCCAATTGCCTTGGACCGTATTCATCACGTGCACAACTTTTTTGATGTAGTAGAGGCCGTCATAACTATTTCCGGCGCCGCGCACGGCGATCACGCCCGGAGCATCGATCACCTCGCCATAGCGCTCGGTTTCGAGCGACCCTTCCGCAGTCACGACGTTGTCGGTCGATTGATTGGTCTGCGATTGCGCCAGCAGCTCAGCGGAGACCACGCCCATACCCTGATGTTGAAAAAGACTGCCGCGGCTTTCCAGCGACAAGATCTTGCTCATGATCGAGAGCGGGTCGAGCAGCATTTCGGTGATCAAGCCACCATAGGAGCCCAGGGCCGGATCGGCTGAAAGCTCCGGCGAGCGGGTGCTCGCAGCCGCCACCACGGGTACCGGAATCGGCGGAATAAAGTCCTGCTGCACAGCACCATAGGTCATGGTCGGAGCCATCGCGTTATAGCTGAATTGGATCGACGTCACATTCCTCGCTAGCCCGCTATCGACATTCAGCGCCTGCTGCGGGCTGGCGCCATAATCCGGCGGCCCCCAATACGCATAGGAAGTGCCGACTTCAGGTCCTGGCTTGATATAGAAGCGATAGCCATTCTTCGACGCCAGCTGCTTCAGGTAATCACGGTCGGTGCAATTCTGCTGCGGCACATAGTCGAGCGGCAGAATCGCATGTAACGTCGGCGAGACCTCGGATTTGATGCCGATCAAAAGATATTTGGCCAGCACCGCCTGGATGATCAGGTAGTCGCCCATGGCCGGATATTCGAGCGAAAATTCGAACATGCCCATCTTCACGCTCACGTCTTCACCCGAGACCGTAAAGGTGGTGCCAGGCTCTTGATCGGAAGGCGCCAGCTGTTGCTGGGTGATGTAACCGTCAAACAGCACGCTCGGCGTGCTGTCGACGCTCACTTCCAACGTCACACGCGTGAAAGGCGTGAGCTGCGAGAGCCCGAGCAGATCGAAATCCGTCGAACCCGCCGTGCGACTGACCCCGAAAGTCAGCTGGAATGTATCCGGCGCTTCGTCACCGCGCTCAACCTGGACCCTGCGCAGCGCCTGCATGATCTCGATCGGCGCCGGTGAGCTGTCGAGGTGAACCGACAGCGCGACGCTGCTCACGGCTGCCTCCACGCGAGATCAGAATCGGGCTCACTCATATGGGCGGCAACGGTCCTTGGATCTGCGGCACTGGAATGCGCAACTTTCGATTCGGCCGGTCGACCAACTCGAACGGGTCCATCGCATCGTTGGCGTCGGCGATGCGCCAAAAAAGCAAAGCTTGATCGAGAGTGCGTGACGCGATCAGGTCCAAGCGATCGGATTGCTTGAGCTTCGCCTCGCCCTTGGCCGGCAGCCGGCCGGCCTGGGGCAAGAAACGTCGTGCCTTATAGCGCACGATACGGCCGTCCCGATCTTTGATCTCGAGGTCTGGAATCGAAGCGTAGCGGCTGGTGGAGGTGAACATTGGGGAACCGTGGATTGATAAAAAGTCGAAGCTTACGAGTCGATCGAATCCGGATCGACACCGATGACCTGGGCCGGATTGCTCGGCCGTACCTGCGACGCCAAGGTTTCCATGGACTGCTGATAGCTATAGAAGAGACGATATTCAACGGCACCCGGAAAGGTGTCGGAATAGGTCAACACGCGCAAATCAAGGGCGACGCTGGCGCTGATCGGATTGAGGTTGCCGTCGAAAAGCTCCTCGGTGATCGACATCGATTCGAGGCGCACCGGCAAGACGCGTTGGCGGCCCCAGACGAAGATCAGATGAGGCGCCAGTGGCGGCACGACGTTGATCGAGCCGGTTTTCAACTGCGCTTCATAAGCCGTGACATCGGTCGTCGTCGGATAGGCGAAGAGCTCGAGCGCGGCGAGTTGCGGCAAAATGCCATAGGTCATGGTCTCGGCATCTCCCGCATTCAAACCGTCAAAGGCATCGATCTGCGCCGTCAAGCTGATCGTCTCAGTCGCCGCGCCCGAGAAGCGCACCGCCGCTGAACGGTCACCCTGACCTACACCGACGGTATTCGGCTTGACGCTGCGCCGAAGTGAGTCCGGATTGAACTGAAAAGGCACCGTCGTGGTCTGATTGGAGCTGTCGTCGATCGAGACCAAAGCACCCTTGAGCAGCGGCACATTGCGCGGATAGGGCGGCGGTATCGGGGTGACTTGGGTTGGAGAGGTCATCGGCCCGCCTCATTCGATGGAGTCGTGTCGGTGCCCGCATTCTCAGCAGCTGCCGTCGTCGCGCGAGCCTTGGCCGCGCGAGCCTGCGCGCGCAGAGCGCGAAAGTCGACCCTGCCAAGCTCCTCGCGCAGGCGGCGGCGCAGATCTTCGCGTCCTTCGCGGATGCGGCGTCGTAGATCGGAGCGGTCTTCTCGCGTCATTCGCATCGTCGACTCCTCAATCTCCGGCCATGCCGAAAAAATCGCCCACGGCTTCGGCCTGGCTTTCCGCCGCTCGATGATCCGCCATGCCTTTCAACGCCTTGTCGTGGCCACCGGCCTTACGCATATGTCGTTCGAGTTTTGAAGCCCGCGAATCACCCATATTGCCCGCGGACCGCTCCATGATGCTGCGCCGGTTCACCGCGCCCATGGCGGGGCGTGAACTGACGCTCGAACGTAGAAAGCTGGCCATTTTCTGATTCTGGCCCGGCATCCCGATATCGTGGCCAGCGAGCTTCGAGCGCCGCTTATTCGCCACCTGCTCTTTGACCGCGGCACGGCGCGCGCCATGCCCTTTGCCGATCGAGCCGATGCGCTCTTGTCGCCGGGCGTGGCGAGCCGCGCTCTCGGCTCGGATATCGGCGGCGGTGCGGGTCGAGCCTCGGCGGGCATCGAAGAGCCTACGCGCATCGCTCTTATGGCGCGCGCGTTGCGCATCACTTAGCTTATGACCGTCGGCACTGGTGGTGTCATCGGCGAGGACGGGCGGACTGTCGGCAGGGGTACTATCCGAGGCCGAGACCACTGGTGCAGAGACTGCCGGCTCAGGAGCTGGGGCTGTCTGGTCGGTGGTCAGCTCTTCGGACGATTTATTGGCAGCGGGATCATGTTTTGAAGCGTCATGCCGATTCGCCGGAAAGGGTGAGGAGCCGTCGGCGCAACATTTGGCCTTCGAGCTTTCCTCTTTGTCGCCGCTCTCACTCTCGTCACGACCGAATAATTTATTCCATTTGCGCTCAGCCTTGACCTGACTACTGAACGCATAGCGCGCTTCTTTGCCACGAGTGCCACCAGCAAACCCCAGATTGCCGAGCACTGCCCGCACCTGAGAAACCCGCTTATTGCCGGTAAAAGCATCGAGCTTA
>JAOBYG010054110.1:0-11984 GCA_025403545.1 Epizoanthus stellaris | reverse complement strand
TAGTTGATCAATCCCATCATTTGGCCTACTCACCGACGTAGAAAACCTAGTTTTTAAAAAAACTAGTCTACCAGAGTCATAAATGTAGTTATAATACACCAGACTGAGGTCTTGTCAATTAGAGCACAGTCACTTGTGACATAATATCATAAGTTACTAGCTAGACAGTGAGCCATTCTTACATTTTACTGCTTTCGGGACAAAATCGAGATACTATCTCTTATCCATTTATCTTATTTTGAACACTACAGTACAAGTTGGAAGAACAGAATCTTGAGTGTTTCTTGAAATTGAAATGTTGAAAAGTGTCAAAAAATTTGAACATACATGTATATGTTTAAAGTTGTCTCTCAATTGCTCTTCCAGAAACTTCACTTGAATTTCAACATCTACATGTACACTGTATACATGAGTATGAGCAAAGGTTTTCCGTCTCACCAAGAATGCTATAGCTAATATGCGTGCTAGTGCAGGTCCAACTGCATGAAGTTCCTCCAAGCTATGACTCATTCTTTGTTGATTTATATTAGTTAAAACATGTAGCTAATATTATTATACAAATTAATAAAAAATAATGCCCTGCAAGAATTTTCTATACAGTACACTTTTCATCTTACATGTAACTATAACAGAGGTGTCAACTACACTTTGTATCATGCATCTAGCATAGAAATTGTCAATTCATGCTCTCGTACCTTGCTACATGAACCTGACATGCATTTGGAAAATTTCACAACTAATGTTTCTATTTTGTACACAAGCAATTTGATATTTCAAATACAACATAATGCACTATTTGCTTTACTTCCTACAAAATATTCTAAAGAGCTTCAGAAAAGTAATGAAAAGTACAATTTTTTATTGAATTTATGATGCCTATTATCCTCCCCCTCTTTGTAAATGCTAGGTTGGAGAATTTCTAGTACACTGGGAAGACCAAAATACAACCATCACAACACCACACACACACTGTTTGTAAAATTTGAGGTAGGCAAATGTCTCGCGCATTGAGAAAACTAAATGCTCTAGGAGGGCATATATAATATTTACTGTCTATCTGTTTGTCTCTCAAGATCTCTCTCTCTCTCTTTCTTCATCTTTACATCACGAAGATGCCAGAAAAAGCTTGTACTGAATAAAATCCTTCTTGGTCAAGTTAAACTATATAGTACATACATGTATAATAGTTTTCATTACATTTTCTTGCCTATTTTGATATTAGTATATAATTTATTGTAGTCAGCACAAGCTCTCTTGGATATTGTTCAGAATTATTAGATGCGATAATAAAGTTAAAAATATAAAGATTCGTTCAATCTCTGGATATTGTTTGATAACGATTTCCTCTTGTATTAAAGTAGTATAATACTGTTTTGGTCATGCATGCAACCATGCAACCATGCAACCATGCAACCAGGATACTTACGAAAACAGTTTGATACAAAAGTAGATTCAAACAATTTAAGAACTGGACAAACTGCAGCAAATAAGTATGGTACAGTAGAGATTGTAACATCTCCTCAGAAATTGATTTTAACTAAATTTAAGATCTACCAAATTAAATTAAAATATAAATCCCTCTTGGTCAAGTAAAATCCTTACAATTCCACAAGAACTAATGTATCCTGTTTGTAGTGTACACTGTTTTTATTCTAATTTAAATAAAACAATTAAAAAATAGTTTTCTGTGTTTTGTTGACACAGGATGGAAATTAGACACTTCAGAAAATATTCTGTGTATAATTTAATGTCAGTGTTTTGATCTCATCACTGTTGAACTACATGTAGTACTGTCATTGAAACACAAAATGTTCAAAACTTTATGCAAAACTAAAAATTACTTTCACCTCTAATCTGCTGTAAAATATCAGTAAAACCAAACACTTCTACTTTTCAAAAGATGTAAAATGATCATGAATGGTTATGTTATGGGTTTTTGTCAACTGGTTCAAAAGTTAGGCTTGGTGGCTATTTCCAACTCTTCAGTTGTAAGAAATTAAAAGTCATGAGTAGCACCAAACACTACTACTCTTCAAGAGATGTAATGTATTAAATGAATTGCCGTGTTATCCATGGATTCCTGTCAACTGGTTCAGAAGTTAGAGCTGTATGGGAGAGTTTTCAACTCTTCAATTAAATTTGTAAGACCAAACACTCCTACTCTTCAAGATACGCAAGGTGAATGTCAATGGGTTATGTTATGGGCTTCTGTCAACTGGTTATACATGTACAGTTATCGTCTTTCCTGTTTTATCAAGTGTCTTAGCAGTGATAAAAGCACTTAGAATTGCCTGCAACATCCCTGTCAATTTTGATCTCTCAAGTTTGGTAAATTAAATGGAAATAGTGTTTAAAACTTCTCGAATTACAAACTTCAGTCTATCTCCTGTTCTGTTCTTGGTACTGTGTGCCACAAGTAGGAAGACGGGCATGAATCTTAGTTTTGAAAAAGAAATAAACACATGAACTAAAAACCATTATATCACCGTACATAAATTTATATGGTTGACAAAGATTCTATACATGTATACATTACTTGCAAAACATTTCGGACGTTTAATTTTTGGACACTTTTTCTCTCATTTCGGACGAATTTTGGACAAAAATTTCGGACACTTTGCTGAAACATACCTAAAGTAAATTTACGCCTACAAAAACATGAATTAGACTGAAGCAAAATCTGTGAAAATGATAGTTTTACTGCACCCTCAAGGTTTTACAGATACACCGATGAGAAAATAACACAAATTCAATCAAGCTTATGTCTCAAGCAGTGTCTCAACTAGAGTTCGGTCCATGTTACAGGTCTACCTAGGAATCCAGCCTGCCATATAATAAAGTTTTATACTGTACTGTAAAAATTTTGGACGCTTAAAATTTTTGGACGGTTTTATTTTCGGACACTATTTTTGTCCGAAATTAAAATCATCCGAAAGTTTTTGCAAGTAATGTAATGTATATATACTTATAAATTATACATATTATATTCTAAATTCTAACATTTTACATTCGTGAATGCTCTTAATAATGTTCATGCCATATTATATTCAAAACAGTTCAAATGTTATATTATGTCATAACGTTCAACAGTTACATGTATAAGATGTGTATATATGAATATTTGGCATTTAAGAATTTACAATATTTTGGTTAGTAATTCAAGAAAATAATAACATAAGCAATATTGCTCAAGACTATTATTGAGTTTTGTGATGTCTTTGAAATTGGAAGTTAGCTACAGTGCAAATAGGCCTATAGCTAAAGACATGGATAATTTAGTATTCCTTAATAAACTGGATTTTAATTGCCATTTCTCAAAGCTAAAGTAAAAAAATTGCAATATTCTAATTTACAGGTAATTAGTTAACCATTTTAGTCCCAATATTTGTTCTGCAGCCTAAAATGGGATCTTAAGCTACAAACAGGATATCTTGTTTTTGCTAGCAAAAATAAAAGTAGGTACATTGTTAAAAACAAACTGTCAGCACAGCAAACACCTTAAAATGCATTTTGGTCGATATTTGCTTTATCAAATATATATTTATGGACTACAGCAAATGCCTCATTTTTGTTGTCAGTCTTTTAACTGAACTCTAATTGCTAGCTCATTTGAGGTGCTGTTAAAGAAAAGTTAATAGTTTCCTGTCTGGAATATAATTTATTGTATTGTATATAAATGTGCTTAGAACTTATGAGAGCATTGTTAGACAAATCCTGTTTTTGAGCCATCATATTTCACAAGCAAACCTCAAACTCTCAAATTTAAATAATGTTAATTTTCTCATTCGGTCCGAGTTGCCAACAAAATATTTCTTGAACTCTTATCAGCAAGAAGTTTATTAGTATTGCACAAATACAAAGTCAAAAATATGCAACTGTAGGTAATCACCAATATATTATAAGACTATATGCCAGACAAAGTCAGATCTTAAAGCATGGTAGGAGGTAAATTCTAATATGACTAATACAGTATTTTATTTTACTTTAATTTATTTTATTTAAAAAAATGCTATTTTTGTTTTATTCAATAACTAGATATATTCATGTATAATACTTAAATATTTCACATGATCCATTAATCATTTATATAATATTTCTTCAAAATCTGCTACACAAAAGACTTCAACAAAATTATCTTCACAAAAGTTTGCTTTGTGTAGGTTTTCATAGTTTTTCTCAGGACTTATAAGAGGATTTAATTTTGCTTATTAGCTCAGATATGCTACAAGTTTTAAAATTCAAAAATATAACTGGCATCTTCTGAAATGAGTCTTATTCCAAATTTACAATAATAGTTATAAGCAACATAGAAATAAAAACATAATCTCTTTCTTATTCTACGACATAAATTCTCAAAAATAATTTATCTTGAAATAATCACTGATTCAAGCCTATATTATCTGACTGTAGCTTAATGGCCAATTGCTATAAAAGTGTGCCACATATTCAGCAAAGTCTTCATTATTACATGGAATTATAATCTTTATATAGATTTTCTAGGATTAGTATTAATAAAATATAAACTATCACATCAAAACTAGCTTCTTTCAGAAATTAACACACAAAAGATTTCATGCTTTTATTTTTTTTATAATATATAAATATTATAATTTGGATTTTCTGAGTCAATTTTAGATGTTTGAAATAATCTTTCAAATTTTGATTTTGCACTACAAGTAGTTTAGGCACAAATGCTCTAGTGAGTTGTAAACCAGACAATGCAAAAGGGCATTTATGCATTTATACATGTATATACACAAGCTTGTTTCTGAATTAACTAGCATTGTTTGATACTGGAATCTGTCAAGCGACTGAGAAGAAGCTGGCACACTGGTGCAGATGTATCAGTATTGGTCATCTCGTGTATTTTATTTTACTAAACAGGAAATTTATTTCTCAGTTAAACAGCTTAGAAAACCAGATAAATGCTTATTTAAATTTCATCATTAAAATATGATCAGCTACATTCAACATTGACTTTCAAGACAGTTCTTGTTTAAACTACAGCAGATGAGACCTCTACGGCTGTAATTCAAGATCCAGACTACGGTATATTTTCATATCAACTGTGCAGGCTCTAAAACACTCCTAAAGCTGAAACAATCTCCCTGTAACACAATTACCACTCAAGAACAACAACTTCTAGGAGATAATACAGGGACTTAATAAAGTGAAAAATTTTCACCTGGTAAAATAAAACATGTTACATGAAACTGTTAACAATAGCTTGATGAATTACAACTGCACTTCCACACACAACTGATAAACATTTTAGCCGTTTTCCTGGAGAAAAAATCATGAGCTTGAAACACTGGAAACAAAAATAATGCAAATTTGCCCAAAGATCAACACTGCCTCAGACATTTCATACATTTTGAATGAACACTTCCAACCATGTGGAGACCATCTGAGTCATAAACGGGTTCTTGTGACCTTAACTGGTTACTGCTGTAAAATAAAAGGTCTTTATTTGTAAGGAAAAATAGAGAAGGACGTCCGAGGCTCAAAAAGGGGGATTTCTGGGGTTTTCTATCGTTAATTTCAAGGGTGGGGTTTGCCAACAAAAAACGTGATCTTGAGTGAAATTTACATATCGTCGTCAGTTTCATAAAATAAAAAACTCGTCAGTTTTGTCTTCGCTTAGAGGTGAATAGTCATTTAGATCCAAAACTATCAAATCTTGTCTTCAATAAAGAATCACTTAAAATCAAACTGATTGAGGTATATCGCTGTACTCTGATTTACCCAAAAATAAAACTCTTTGCATCAACGTGCTAGAATGATTCATTGAATGCATTTGGTTGTCACATAAAATTGATTCAGTCGTCTCATTTCAAATACCGTGTTTGCCAAGTGTTGAAACTTAAATGAAACCTAAAAATTACAAAAATGCCCGCGATTGAATATTTTGAAGGAGCTTAACGTTTCTGTGACAATCTGCGCAACGAATCAGTTGTAATAACAACTAGGCAAATCTAGTCAAGCGTAGACATGGCGAAAATAAACCATTATCATTCGTCTTTGTTATTCTGAATTACCGCGACTCACTAAACATAGCATTCGAGCGAAAAATGGCGCTGTAATTTTAACGCAGAATCTTTAAAATTTAAGAGCATAACCAGATTGCTAGAAGTGTCCCCTCTTTGGGAAGAAAACTGTTCAATGAACTTCAAATTTACTGTAAAATCGACCGTCTAAATATCGGGTCAATTTTAGGTCACATCTCACTCAACACTAACACGCACTCAGCTCGATCATGTTCCCCGAAAACAACAACAAAAGAAATTTCGTGCGGACTGTTATAGACAATCTATCTCACGAAGAAATTACCAAACAACTTTCCCTTAACAGCTTAAATTTTACAGGTCTATTATTGTATCAACTTACCTAGACTTCCTAGTGAATTTGATCCTAAATATGCACTATAACTCGAGTTTTTACGAGAGAGAAATTCGCTATCCACATCCTCTATGGAACCATAAACACTATGTCCATCACCGTAACTCTGAAATAGAAAATAGAAAAAACAGCGGAAATTAGGGCCAGAAATAGTATACCTATTCGCATTTATTCATGCAGGAAGATTTTCCTCAACAAAGCGTTAAATATGGCCGCAATAATAAACTATCGAAACAACTACATGGCACGGGTCTATGGTTACGAATGAAAGCATTCGTGCGTTGGCAAAAATATTGCTTGCACTTCACGATTCCCGTTTCCGTTCAGGCACGTGCGACTTTCGCGAGCTTTTAAATTTATTGAGTGAGAAGCAGTGAAATGGAAAGCTAGTGTAGCGAGTAGTTTTTGTTTTGGTAGTTGTTTTAATTCACTCTATTGGCAAAATATCGTCATTACGCTGCTCTCTATCGAGTTGTATCGTACACAGAGAAAGACTTACCTGCCACGTGGAGGGATCTTCTAGAGAAGCTACAAAAGAAAAAATGAAATATGTAAAGAAAAATTCTTACTTTTGTGTTTAAGTTAAAGAATAAAGTTTAGTCGGTTAGTTGGGCATAATTCGGACCTAGTAGTAGCTTAGAGCAGGTCCCTGCAAAATGCAGAAGTTAGCTCAATATGCGCGGAAGACAGGCAAACAAACGGATTGTACGGTCAGGCACCTGTTCGTGTTGCATGTAGTGAGCTTGATAGCCCCGCTTCCGCTAAAGAGCTGTTCGCTTTGCTTCCAACCATAGAACCGGGAGGTGAAAACATCTGAAGAAGAAAAATGAACAAGGTGAAAATTCTGAATTTGCGCGAGCGAGCGCAGCTCGGCAACGATCGCCATGCTCATCTCTATTCACAACGTCCACAAGTTGCAAAGACACAAACTCAATCAGTCTTAAAATATCTTGCTTTACAAACCGCGCTGAAGTCCAACAGATCACTGAGTTCTTTATCACCCGGTAAAGGATTCATATGTGCAGTTTCCCAGCTATCGATCGTCCCTCCACCAAAAACAAGCAAAATTTCTTTCACCGCTCACTCGGCGAATGACGGCCGACCCGTTCCGTCCTTGAATTGTATGACTCCACACACAAAAAGATTCAAAACTCTAGCTAACTAAATATCTGCCCAGCCAAAGTCGTGATCCTTTTGTGGCCAAGCTCTGATCAGCTGCGGCTGTTCATCGGCAGAATTCATAAGTTTTTGCACTGTTCGGATATTTCAACAAGTTATGGAAATTTTGGAGTAGTTCTATATAAATTCAAAGTGTATTATGAGGCTCGCGTGGCTTCAAGCCCCATGTTTTCTCTTGTTAACCGGTCCGAGCTCCCGAGGGAGGGGTTTAGAGATAATTGACAAGAGTTGATTGGCAACATTGTGGATTCATCACCACCAATTATTAGTGTTGACAGCTCAAATTATTTTTAAGCCAATCAGAGCGCAATACTTAATAAAACCCTAACCACGTGATTACTTAAACTAAGAAGTCACGTGACAGAATCTCTCTTCTGATTGACGAAGCAGACCAAACAAAATCGTACAAGGGTTTTGATTGGTGGAAAATTGGCATTTTCTAGAGTTGAGCGGTTTTCCTTTCTTTGTTTGTGTGAGGTCACCCCGAGTTAAAAAACTGCGGTTTTAATTTAGACATGAAGAACTCCTCCAAAATGGAAACATTCATCATTTGACAAATTCTGACTTTGACTAACTTTATTTACACTTTTCCAACCATAAAAGACTTTATAAATCTACCCGCAAGTATTCGCGTATCGTATATATCCCTCAAGAACAGGAAGTTGTAAAAATTACAATCACATTTTTATTTTTGTTGCCAACAATAAATTAATCCTGTGTAGAGACTGATAATAAAACCTCAGTTTTCGCGATTTTCGGGATATATTACTTGCACTAGATTTACCAACAAATTTCAATCTATTATTTTTCAGTTTACCACAACAAAACTGAATTGTCAAAGCAAACCAGTGGAGCATGCATCAACACAACTGTGACCTCATCCAATGGATGAAGACTCAAATTAAAAAGCGCGAATTTCGCAGACCAAAGTGAAAACCCATTTTGTGCTGCTCTTTAATTAACAAGGACGAAACGGTCAATTTAAATGTTCCAATAACATACGCAGCTTAATATTTGAGCAATTTATTTCCATCAGTTTTCATGTAGTACTTTACACACGAAATGTACAACATTTGCATAATCTTCTAACCGAGCAATTTACATCTTCGCAAACATGAAGATAAAGGAACAATGAACCCCCGTGCAGCGTTTTTTATAGGAAAAACTGTTGTGACGCAGTACTGGTTTGGAACACGCAAGTTTTAACCTAAACAATTCTCACTTTTCTTGTCATTTTTACCAACGATTTATGATTAAACGCTCGAATGGAAGCCGCAACTAAATGATGCAGTGCTTTTTAACGTTTTCTAATCTGAAATTTACGATCGGAAGTTGTCAAGACCATTGAATAAGAAATAAGAGGCGATTCTCTAATGTCCTTTGAATTCACTAACAATGGACAATTTTGCTTCATAAAATCTTAAGAACAAAATTTCTGTCAAACGGAGAAATAATGTTAAACAATGAGGTAAAAGCGTGCAGAAATGTTACATAATCTGCAATACTGTTTACTAACGATTAACAGGGCATTTTCTCACAGATAATGTCCGCTCGATATTGCCCGGATTCTGAAATGCAATTGTTTCTCCTTGGAAAATCATTTGTCAACTTTGGCATTTCTCTAAACAAGCTTTTATCGTTAAGACCTCGACAGTTCATTTAACCGCAGAGAGAAAGTTTGGTAAATCTTTGATCTCCCAAATAATCTGTATCCTCTTTGTATCTCTGCGCCAAATTAAAATTAACCATTTCTTGGCTTGTTTTGGTTTCTCTTGAGAAAATATCGATTTCGCCGTCGATTTCCGCTCGATCGTTTCCAAAATACGACGATCTATTTTTAATCAGTTGTTTGTTGTTCATCTTTCTTCGATTTTAGCCGCATTACAATTACAATGACTTAAGTTTTGCAACGTTGCAAACGGAGAATTTTGCTAAGTATTTTGATCAGCATGGAAAAGAATCGTTGTTTATAATCTATTTACATTAGGCACAAAATAAACATTTAAAAAGTGCTAAAATTCTTTTGATTAGGATTCTAGAAACTATTATGTTTCTGCAAATAAAACGTTGCTTCTACGTAATATCTACGTAAACTTCCTACGCTTTGCGTAATTTTTGTTGTTGCTGTTCGCTGCAATGATATCTTTCTTTTTTTAATATTGCTTGTGATTTCTTTTTAACTACCGGTTTTAAAATAGACTCAGTTTATATTTTCTTATAACTGCGGTGCTCAGATTTGCACACAAAGTTGGCATCCGGTGTATAAACTAGTAAATGTACTCCATAAGGCTTCCCACAAAATTTCAGACGGGCATTGTATTATTAGATGCGGCATTACTTCATAACTCGATCTAAATTTACAATAAAGATGCATATATTCCCCACAAAAAGCGATTGAACAACTCCTTTCCTTGTGTCGGAGGGAAGGGCGGATAAGTGCTGGCATTTTGTTAGTTCGAGTATGTGCTTTCATTTTGGTCAAGAAAATGTGACTAGTTGTCAAAAAAACCAACGTTTAAGTTTGTTTCCCATATACGACGTAATACGTCACAAACAATGGCAAATAATATGCTGACATTACGGAAAGATAGAGCAGGTTCTACCTTAACGTACTGTTTCCGACTGTGTACGACGTGTTACGTTGTATATAGAAACCAACCTTTAATTTGTTTAATCTTTATGGAAATACATGGACAATGATAGCCTGCCCGTAGACCTCTTGCTGCCAAAGAAAGTTAGCAGCAGCGAGCAGGTGTCGTCAAAACAGTTAAGAACTGAAGACTTTTAAGTCTGGTTTCCAAATGATCTGTAATGGTCGGTTACGGTCTGCGGTACGGTCAGCGATATTGTAAAAAATTAGCGGTTTCTCAAAATATTGCAACCAAAAGGAAACACTCCAGATGTCAGCCCTAAAAGTTGACTTTTTTTACCTTTATAACGAAAATTGTCGGCTTCTTCAACTAGGTGGAAGGACAAGCCTGGAATCCGCAATCAATTTTTTGCACTTATCTTCCCTTTATTCGCGGTGAGTAAGTTCGTTACACCCGCGGGGATGTGCTGCAGCGAGGATTTCCTTTGCATTTCCGGGTTACGGTAAATAGTACCCTTTTCCCGTTTAGTTAATTCTTTGACGAGACGGTCACGTTCCAGTTGGCCAACCGATACAAGGGCGGATAAATAAAAACAAGACTACTTTTCCAAATTCACCATTTTTTCCATTCAGTGAGGGGAGGGGGTGGAAAAGCGAAATCGATCCGTTGTACGACTGTAACGTTATAAAGTATTTCTTCCCTTTATATTTCATTCTGTTTGGGAGAGGTGAACAAAACCAATCCGCCATACAACTATATCATACAACTATATCAATATATTAGCCTGACTTTTATTTCAATTGTGGCGGTTAAATGTATTTTATTCATCGAACATGCTGTATACAGGAATAGTTAAACTTGGTTTCTGCAATTAATATTTTAAAATAACTGTAACAGTAAGTACCCAAATTTACATCATTAATTGAAACTGTTGTATATTTGAGCCAGGGGGGCCAAACACTCAACTCGCTAAACAGAGACTTTGACTAGGAGCCTCATTGGTGTAGAGCTGTTAATTTCCGCTTTCGCGGAGAGTTCTACTCCCCACCCCAGATTTGAGCCTATATGTATACGAGAGTGTAGCAGTGGTTTTGCGAAATACTTTGTGTGGTGCATGCTACACAGCGTTACAGGGGGGGGGGGGGTGTTTCAAAGTTCCAAACAAGCGTTACTTAATACTTGAATGTCCCCAAAGGTCAAATGGAATATTCGTAACCGCAGAAGGGCAGCTAAGTATCCCAATTATGAATGACCCATGCATGTATATTTATACTTAAAAGTTGGCTTTCGGACGAAAGCCGATTGTAATTATTGCGGGAATGTGTATAAGATGGGAAGAAGTAATGTAGTAGCGTGGGTATATATAATCAATACAATCAGTTATCAATTTTTTTAAATGGAAAAACTATCCGGAACTATATATATATGAAAGTTAGCTTTTTTGACAGTCGGTTGCGGAGCTTGATAAAAGATGTTGCTTTTCTTGACCGAAATCAAAGGAAAAACTGTTTGTATTTATCCGCACTTACACCACAGTCACGTGACCTATATACGGAGACAGCCTGGCCCAGTGGGTTGGTGCTTGGACCGCGCTTGCACCACAGTCATGTGACCTATATATGGAGACAGTCTCGCCCAGTGCGTTGGTGCTTGGACCGCCCTTACACCACAGTCATGTGACCTATATATGAAGACAGCGTGGCCCAGTGGGTTGATGCTTGGACCGCCCTTACACCACAGTCATGTGACCTATATATGGAGACAGCCTGGCCCAGTGGGTCGGTGCTTGGACTGCCTTACACCACAGTCATGTGA
>JAOBYG010053999.1:0-11985 GCA_025403545.1 Epizoanthus stellaris | reverse complement strand
TCCACCGTATGTGGGCCCCATTTGCGATCAATCTCCTTGAACACTTGCGGATTTATGGACCAGTCATCTTTGTCGATCGAACGATAAGCACAATTTAAAGATGTCGACTGCAATGGCTTGTAAATATGGCTTACAACTCCCAACGGTTACTATTCTCTCTGCGCCCTGATTGTCGGTAAATACCTTGACAGATTTGTGCCTCAGCTGCGGAGCACAGGCTGATAATACATATAAAATAGCCTGCAGTAACTCTGCTTACGCTCCAAATCGGAGAACATACCGCTAACTGATTCAACAGAGCTGGAGAAACCGCCGAATGCAAAATCACTGGCATCGGTATAAATGCACAAGGACGTAGATATCTGTCTCTGTATGGGAAACCGTTGAATGCATCAGTGTTCTGTATCCAGAACTTAATTTCCTCGAGAAGGGGACCCGAAATGGAAACGTGACTATCCCACATTGGTCTAGTGCTAATAACTCGATACATTTGTCTGGTGAAAAGTCTTGAAATCGGGCCGACTGCTAGAAACAGAGAGTTAATGAAACCAGAAAATCTTGCAAGATCTAGAAATGTGCAAACATTTGTAGCAACTGCCTCACTCAGGATTCTCTTAAGCTTTTCCGTCTTAGCACGAGGAACTTGGAAAACCATTTGAACTGTATTAATAATCATACCGAGCCATTCGCCGATCTGACGAGGTTCCCAGTTTGACTTTTTGTCTTGGGTCTTAAGTCCAGCATTATCCAAATCTCTCTGATGAACTAAGCTAGCGGCTGAAGCTGACAGTTTGTCCGGTTTGCCAGAATTCCTGTCATGGAGATATAAAAGAAAACAAGTGAAACTCATGGGATGTCGCGCAAACGAAGACCTTGAAAACGAAGACCGAAGACCTCAAAAACGAAGACAAAACACAAAACAGTTAGCAAACTAAAACATTCAAGGTGTTTAAAGCATTTAGTCATTAATGGAGTACTTGTGTGCTTAGGTTAATTACTGTATAGGGTCTTCGTTTTTAAGATCTCGAAAACGAAGACCCTATGATAATTAACCTCGGAACACTGGTATTACGTTAGTTACTGAACACTTTAAACAACTTACGTGCCTTGTTTGCTACCTCTCCATTACGTACGTTTTGTAATTTAAGTTTTGGGTACGTTTTCTCATTTTCTCATATTAGATAAACAAAACACTGATTGTTACTTTTCGTAACTCCAGATTGTCCATTCGCTTGTCTATAGAACAAGTTTTGATATCAACCCTCTCTCGGGTGATATGTTCCACCCCTTAATTTCCTCTCGAGATGCATGTGTGTAATGCAACTGATGATAACAGTTAAATTAATTAATAATTAAATTAAATTACAGAAGAAAATTATATATTAACCCTTTGCTAGTTTTTTGCCCATCGGTACTTGATTTATGGTAAAGAAAGTATGAAAATACCTAACCCTCTGCCCGGGGGGAGGGTGGAAGAAAGTGCCCACACCAATTTCAGCTTTACATAACTTCTACACTATTCAAGGAATCTTCTCCAAATTTTTGGAGTTTTCCCATATGGCCTAAACGGCCTAAGTGATTTTTCAGGTCGAGTTTTGAAATCTATGAAATTCTTGCACTTTCATGTACCTACAGTGTCTGGTAAGGCTATACTATCTAAGTATGCCATGAAGTTTCTAAGCTCTAAAATGGCTAAAATCCAGCAAAATTCCAGCCTTGAATGTGCAGATACAGTGACAACATAAACATGCAAATTGCGATAACTTCACACCGAGCCAGAATCATGTAATAGGAGACCACACTCAACTTCCGAAATTGTTATCTTCTTGTCTTTGGAAATCTTTTTAAGGTATGTAGGATCGTAAAGCAATGTTTAATGTGTTAGCATGTGAAATTTGGTGATGATCCTAGCATCAGAAGATAGTTTTTTTTCAAAAGGAACGACCGGGTTCTCTCTTCACTACCGCCACACGTGCCACACGGTGAGCAATGAAGCGTCCTCGTGTTCATGGGTGAATTGATTCGCGTTTTGATGTAGATTCCAAGCTTTTATCAGTTTCTATCAAATAATATCAGCCTAAATGCTATTGTGAATTGTAGCATAGAGATAGAAGCAAAAAATTCCTTGTATGTTTTTGAGTAAATTCCTCGGCTTGATGCTGATCCGTGTGACTTTTATTGTTTACAGTCAAGCGAATATCGAGTCTCGAGAGTAAATTCAACCCGGATAAATATTGTCATCTCATCGTGCTTGGAAATCCACTTAAGGTATGTACCGATGTAAAGCAATGTTCAATGTTTCAGTTTGTGGATTTTAGTGATGATCAGTTGATTAGAACGTACGTTTTTTTTCCTTCGAAATATCCTGGTTGTTTCACGATTGCGGCGTGGCTTAATTCAATCAATCAATGCCGCATCTCCGCGTTGTTTTCGGCTGACTGAATACTAACAAAAGAAACACTTTCTTATATCAGTATATATGCGTCTAATTCTGAATGTTCAATTATTCCATTCATGAAAGACTAGAAAATTTGCTGTTACACTTTATAAAAAATTATTTTGGCTTCAATACTTTTTGGGAATGATTCACAGATAAATTCTCCTTAATGTTTACACAATTTTGTTCTGAATTAGTTGGGAGAATTTTGGAACTGATCTCTGCTAAATATTAGTATTTTTAATAGTAAGCTGGTAATTTCCTACTGAAAGTAAATATAACATGGATATGTCATTATGTGCTTTAATAAATCAAAATCTTGTTTTCTTTCAGGTCTTCAGTTGAAGAATAACTTGAATGGCATCATGCCATCGAAAAAGAAAAGAAAGCTACCTGACCCTGAGAGGCTTGGAGTAGGAAACAAGTTTCTCCATGATAATTTCTCTGAACTGCCTGTGGATCACAAAGATGTTTTGAAGGGTCACATTCTATATCAATTAGAATTTAAATGCAATAAAAGCCGTGCCCAAACTGTGAAACACTTCCTCGACTACCTATGCCTGCCTGCCCTCTCAAATGACCAAGGTTCTGCCTTAAAGAAGAAGCTAGATTTAGCAGTTCAAAATGTGGTAAATCAGACCAAGAAATTCAAGAAATTAACTGACCCAAATGAACTCGTAAGATATTCTGCCTTTTGCAAGGAACAATTCCCATTTGTTCCAACAACTGTGCCTAGTACCAACAAGCCTGTAGATGAGACCTCTGCAACAGCCAACCCACATGATCTTCCAAGTGTTAGCAATGTTGTACCATCTACGACAGCCCACCCTTCAAAATCGCCAGTCAAGACAAGGCAAATGAGGGACTGCAAGTCATGTATCGGATATAGGAAGAGTTTAAAGTTGATGAAAGTCAAACATGATAAATTACAGAAGGAGAAACAGCAATTGATAAAGAATAATGCTGCAAAGGTGAGAAGGTTACAGGCAAAGGCTATGAACCAGAAGGTGAAAAGAAAGAATGATCAGATTGCCAAACTGAAAGCAAGATTGGAGAGCTCACAGTCAGTGCAAGAGCTTGCCACTACAAAGAAAGCCCTTTCGTCTACAGAGAAAAAACACAAGGAAATAAAGAAATACCACAAAGAAGTGAAATCGAAGATTGTGAAAAGGCTTTCAAGTGAATACGAGGCTGAAAATGCTATGATTAGAAAGACACTGGAAGTGAAAGAAGACGAGATTAGAGAATTACAGAATGAGAAGATGGTATTGGAAGAAAAAGTTAGTGAATTAGAAGAGCAGCGCAAAGATACGAAAGCAGATGGCAAGACCTATTCTCTAGATATGCGAATGATGGTAAGTCTATTTACTTGTGACGTTATATAACCTTTCTACATGCTTTTTTTGCAAGAACAATGATACTGGATTGCCCAAAATTTAAGATCAATTTTGGAAGAAGCTGAGGTTGGGAAGTCTCAGAACCATAATAAGACTTGGAGCCATAACAATGTTTCAAAACGAAATGACAAAATGTTATTACACCCACACTTAATTTGTTTTATTTGAATCCCATTGCGGCAAGGCTTATTAACGCGCTTATTAGTTATTGGAGTGAAACAGAATAATATTAATAATTATTGTATATCATACTAATGGCATTTTGTATGTAATATATTAGCTACATGTATAAAGTATGTTTAATTTATTTACTTTTAGGTGTATGATTCCATAGTGGCTGAAGTACCCACGAATAGCATCCCTGGTCTAATTAAGAAGATTGCAGCTCGTTGTGGTGTGGCTTTGACAGATGTGCCACACAGGACCACAGTAGAGTCAATGGCAAGGGAACTGGGGGTGATATCTGAGTTACAGGCTGCAGAAGCCATTCGTTCCAATGAGAATTGTACTCTTGGGTTTGATGCCACCACCCAGGAAGGAGTACATATTAATAGTGTTCATTTCACTACACAGAGTGAATGCTACGCCATGGCTGTCGATGAACTGGCTGGTGGCACTGCTTCAGATTATCACCAACATATATCTGATTCTGTTAATAATCTGGCAGAAACCTATGGCACTATCCACCAAGCTGACTATCAAAAGACAAGGAAGGAAATTGTTGCTAACATCTCGAACACATTAACTGACCGGTGTGCTGCGAACCATGCAGCAATAGAGCTACTGAACAGCTCATGGGATAAGACGCTCAATGAACTTAATTGTCACCTTCACCCTTTGGACTCCTTCTCAATCAAAACCAGGACTGCTTTGAAGAAGCAAGAAAAAGAACTCGATCTACAGTCTGGGAAACTCTTCGGTAAGGACTGCATTGCTGCAAACATTGTGCTAAACATTAGCAAATTAAGGTACAAGGATGGCAAGGGAGACCCACGGGGGTTCACCACATTCCTTGCAAGTGAAAACCTGCCCCGAGGACTTATACCACGGTATAGAGGCAATCGATTACATGTCCTTTTTCATACAGCTGGAATCCTGATCCATTACTACCAGGTATTGTGCAGGTTGCTGGCCGAAGGTACGCCTTGTGGTGGACTTCGGAAATGCCTCTATGAAGATTTTCAAACGACGCATGGCCATGTCCAACTGCAGGTACTTGGGCTAATTGGCAAACTGTTGACAGGCCCTTGGATGAGCACCTTCTACACATCTGCAGAAGACCAGATCAGTCATGTGGATGGTATCACCATAGTAAAGGGGATTGTCAACAGTTTGCAAAACGCATTGCCACTTCAGCTTCTCAACCAGACCAAGGATTTCTTTGGGAACACTCTGCACCAGCCAACAGTTGATCCTGTTCTGGAAAGCCTGATGGAGCCTCCTCGAGACCAGGCTGTCTTCAAGGGTATGATGAAAGTCTGCTTGCAAGAAATTGTTAGTGTCCTTAAGAGACAGTACTCCAAGTACTTTGACTGTGATCTACCAGAGACATTAAGAAAGGAAACCGAGTCTGCGAGAACCCACAACATTGACGCAGAAGAGATTATGGGGATGTTTAGCGCATTGAAGAAGAAGGCTCCTAATGCTACAATCTGCTATTTGTCGTGTAAGATGAGGGCAAAAAAGAATAAAACTGTAGAGTACCTGGACAGATTGGATGAAGAGAAGAGGAAAGTTGTTATAAAGAAGGCAGTGCAGCTTGGTCAGAAACAGAGAAGGAGGAGGAAAGTGGAACAGAAGGACTTGAGAAAAGAACTTCTGAAAAGACAGGCTGAGAAGCAAGTGGCTAGGGAGGCAGCAGAAAGAAGAAAAGTTGAAAGAAAGTTAAGGAACACTGGCCTGGATAAACTGGGGCAGGAGTTTGCAGAGATCGGTGAAGAACAACTGGAACAGCTTGTTGAGTTAATGGAAGGAAAGGCTGCAGGGAGGGAAGTATGCCATGTGTGGCTAGAAGAGGGTCAGCAGGTGATATACAGTGGCAAGATTGAGAGGTTAAAGAAGGACAGAAAGACTTATGTTGTTGGTTACTGGGGACTGGACGAAAGCTATGAGGTTGCTACAGATTACAACATGTCAATGTACGAACTGGGTGCTGATCTAATTGCTGAAGACTTAGTAATGAATTGAACAGTTCTGAAGTCTCTTGCATGCTAATTAATACTTGTTGACCAAGTAAACACTAGCCGTCTAATTTTTGTAAGATTTTGAACAGTCATGAGGATATTAAGATGAGTCCCGATGATTTATAAACTTATAACCATTATATTTGGTGTTTTGATATTTTATACCACAAGTAGGTTACATCAGCTTTATTGCTTTAAAATATACTTACTGTTGTAAATCAAACAGTTTATTGGTGTTTTGCTATTTTCAAGTTTGGATTGTTGTTGCATGGCCTTTTAGAGCAGTCTCACCATGACCATCACTGTAAATAATGGGACCTTGAATTTTATATTTACGAATATGTGGTTTCAAATCATTTTTCTGAGTATAAGGGAAAGCCATTCAGTGCAAATTCAGTTGGATTTTGGAATTTGTGACTGATAAAGTAGAAGATAATGATGTAAATTTCCTGTTTTGAAATGCTTGTGCAAATTTAGTGTAAAATTTGGTATTTAAATTAGTAGTATTTTCATATCCAGAATTAAATAACTCAATTCATACGAGTTGTGACTTGTGTGCCAGTGTTTATTCTTGCTGAGAAAACATCATATTTGAAAATGGTTAAGAATCACAAAATTGGGGGGTAATATTTTGTGATATTGTGGCCATAATTTCTTGAAAACCAAGTTAATAATTAACTTAATATGTTAATGATTAACCTAAATTAATTATTGCAATCAGGAAATTAAGCTAATATGGTTTCAAATGTGCACTGCTTTAATCAAGATAGCTTGAATAACTAGAACACGGGGGATATTTTAAGATTAGTTCCAAAATTGTGGTTAATATTTGCCGAAAAGTTAATAATTAACTAATCATGTGAACAATAGTGACCGTAATTGCAATTAGCATAACACATACTATAATCTGTGAAAGTTTCATCAAGATAGCTTAAATAATAAGGAAGTTATAGCCAATTTTGCTCAAAAGTTCTTAATTTTGGTCACACAAGCTTGGTACAATTACTTTATAATATTGGGCCAAACTTTATTCGGAATTTCCGAACTTAAAAATTGTGCAACTTCCTTAATATTTGACAGAATTGCATGATCTTGGTGTCATTTTAAAGGTCTTGTGAAGATCTATAGTTTGGTTTTGTTAAATCTGAGTTTTAATGCATTTGACTATACCAGTTATGAACTCTCTGAGAACATGGCTTTAATCAATGAAAGAACTACTCATTTCAAACCAGTCCACAAATGTAATACTAGATTTTTACTTGTTTTAGTGGAACAGTCTCTTTTTCAAGATGTTTCTGCAGCATACGGTGAGGCTTTTGTGAGTTAAGTGTCCCTCAACTGCTCAATTTTCTTAAAATATTTATGCATGGCTGCATTTTGTAACAACCGTGACTTTTAACGACCTGGTATGCAAACATGCAGAATGTTCTCAACAATTTTACCGCATAAATGTAAAGGTACGAGAGTCCTCTACATCAGCATAGCTCCAACTAGAGAAATACGAGAGGCTTCAGTGACTTATTTATCCCTCAAATACTTAATCTGCATAAAATTGATGCATGACTGCATTTTCTCACAACTCTGACTTTTGACGAAATGCAGGACTTTCACATCAATGTTATGAGAGATACTTCAAAATATTGAGTCCGCTGTGCAGGCATATCTTCCATTGGAGAAATGTGCGAGGTTTCAGTAAGTTAAATGTTCCTCGATTTGCATATTATTTATCCATGGCTGCATTTTGAAACAAGCTCGACTTTTGACGACCAAGTATGCCAGCACACAAGATTTTCCCAACAATTTTGTTGCAAACATTTCAAGGCATTTGAGCATAGCCTCAGTTAGATAAATACCAGAATATGTCAAGAGATAACTTTCCCTCAATTTGTGTGTCATTTGTGCATGGCTGCACTTTCTTACAACACTAACATTTGACATTTGACAACATTGTATGCAAACACGCAGGATTTTCCTAACGTTTTTATTTCATATATTCAAAGGCACGTGGCTCCTATATGCGAGAATGGCTCCAGTTAGGGAAATGCGAGATGCCGTCGTGAGATAAATAGCCCTTATTTTGAACTAAAATGGCACTTTTGAAATTTACGCACTGTTTCCATCAAGCATGTAAAAAATCCCACGGCAACGATTTTTGAATTCGAATTACCGAAACGTTGTTACTGATGGCACTATTATTCGTTGCAAGATTTTGGATCTGAATGTAAAATGCTTTGTAGCATATGTATAGCTTTAAAGCTGGACACAATTTAAATATTTTGGCTGATTTTTGCTTCTTCGGGAGGGGGTCGGGCTATCTCATAAACGAAAGACTGTTTGATTTTAAAAGCACATGTGCGATGAATACGACAACGGTGAATAGCGCAAGTCTATGATACCAGTCAAGGTAATCTTAGTGTATATCCTGTCAAAATATTATTACTTTGTTTCAATATGAAAACCAGCAAAACTATAACAGTTATAGTTAGCTTTGATTAGTAAGCTCTACTACCCTGAATACATGTGCATTGTCTCAACGCTACGAATGTTTCTCCTACACTAAAGATTACCCTGCGAGTGAAAACGTGTTAGATTCCTAGTGTTCTATCTATACCAAATGTTCACAACAAATAATTACAAGTGATTATTTCCTCTTGCATCTGTGGGAATGAGGCCGATTCTGTTTTATTAATCTGTACTCCCTCGTCTTTGTCATTTTGGTATATAATTGCACGCTTCAGGGGTCCAGCTCCCCTGTATACTTCATTGCCAAACATAACTGCCTGCAATAGTACTATCAAGGTGTCAGAACACGTTTTTACTTACTGATCATTTCATTCTTTTGAGAACATTTATTGACATACTCTACAATCATGATCACCTTCATTGTGGCATTATGTCTTATTTCCTTATCGAACAGCCTGCCAATATCAACCGTTCCTCAACATCTCCAGCCAGCTCCAGTTATCGCCAATTCCATCCACTATCCACCACATTCTGTCCACTACTGCTTCAGCAACACCGCCGCCTCTGCCTCTGTTTATTCAGTATATTCAGTTGTGCCCAAACTAACAATTTGCCACATTCTCCAGGAGCCCCAATAATGGGAGCAACATAAAGTTTTTCAGCAGGGGAAACCCAGCTTTGCATAATTTCAAATCGAATACACAAAGAAAGGACATGATTTTATTATTAACTTTTGATTCATTTGAGGTTGGAGTGAAGGCAAAAGGAAATGTCACTGCAAAAACTATCACAGTAACCACGTTTCAAACCACAATTCTTCTATTCTGGTTTCGCTGTAAGGTATGGCACGACTCTGGAGGAATCTTTAGCTCTATTGGAGCTACAACTGTTGTATTGTGCAACATCAAATGTTTGTGTACGTTCCTTCAGAGATGTTAATGCCCAACTTAGCTAAGATATTAACACTCTCTTAACTTATCAGGAGTTCTACGAGGTGTGCAAAGCTGCATTTCCAACAAATTATACAGAAACTTAGAAATGTAGAACAGAAATATGCATCGGATATTTTGTCTTATTCTACTCTGTATCCTACCCTTCAGAGACAGTTTATTTGATAGTATCCTGAATTGACAGATTCACTTCCATCTGTTTGACACACCCACACACACTCCCAAATTTACTTAATAACCAAAACTATATTCTGGTTGGCTCAGTAACCCTTCACACTTCTGCTTACTACTTGGACTTTGATCTCTGAATAGCGTGCAAACCTCACCAGATTATATTATTATTGCTATCCACTAAACTAGCAGTACTTAGGTGTGACACTAACTTCTTATCTGCTCCGGGATTTCATCAGGTAACTCCCCACCTTCTCCAATTTAATACAATGTTGAGATTCATAAACAATTCAAATCCGAGGTGAAAGATAGTGCTTGCCATTCTTTTCTACAAAGATAAGCTGCATTTGTGTATTTCAACTGAGCAACAAATTGAAATTAACACAAATCATTTCCAACAGAAGAGTATCAACATGGATATGGTAACGAAACTGAAACAGAAAAGGAAATAAAGGATGCTGAAGGGCAAAGTGAGGATAATCAGGAAACAGAGCAGGAGGTGGTTGATACTCAGGAACATGATGTAACCCAGTCTCCGACATCACGTGTAAGAAGAGATCTGATTGGTACACTTAAAGATATATTTCTTATTGATAATTGCATTTGACATTCAGTTGCAAGAATATTTTCAAAGTGAAGATCATGAAAAATTGGAAGGTATGAGCAACCTGTCCATGGCCAGTAGCTCATCCCAGTTCAAGATTATGGAGAAATTGGAGGATACCAGCAGACCATCTGAAGCCACTAGCTCAGCCTACCAAAAATAACAGCACCCATCATCCCAGTCTGATGACTTTGTCCTCGCTTATGTACACCACCTGTCAACCTCCAAAAGAAACAAGAACACCTTAGATTATTGTACGCTAACATTACAGACATCTATGAATTATCCAGCACTACTGTATGCAAAATATAAAAGACTGCTCCTTGAGAACAGTGAAAAGTCATCAACACCAAAAACCTTCGAAAACTGAAAATACGTCGGTGGTGCCAGTATGATTATAAATGGCATGACAAACATATCAATACGTCAACAAAATGAATATTCTTCAGTATAAAGCATTCTCAGGCAAAACCTAGCTTGGTATAAGTTAATACTAAACACCATTCTTCCAGCAGTGTTGTTTGAGTAAGAACTTTTTTAAAAAACATGTTGTGTATTTGCAAGTGTTGAAAGATATATATCACCAAAAAGTATTTTTAGAACATTTGATAAGTTAGTCATCAGAGAACGTGTTAAGATTTGAGGTGAGGCACAGATAAACATCGTAGGTTTGCCATTGAAAAGTAAATAGCCATTGTGCAATGGCGGAAGCACGTTGCATAAAATAAATAACTTTAAGTTCAAATCAGTGTCTTCTCTGAGTTTTCCCGTATAAATTAGCAAATCTACAGCATTCTAGCATCACTCGAGTCTCAAAGTTAATTTTTCACTTTAATGCACCACTGCAACAACCATAACATGTAAATATGACAAGCAAGCACACCGCGGTCAATCAAGTTTACATTGAAAACCTGACCAAAATTTGTTATATTTGCAGGAATCGTTTGAAAAATGTAAAGAAAGATATGAATCGAGCTATCACTGGGAGTCCAACAAGAAATTCCTCTGTGACAGATTCAAGATAGCAACAAATGCTATCATTTGACTCACTGTATCGATGCTGTTGTCTGGCAAAAGTACCCAGTTGGAAAGGTCAAAACTTACACTGTTTGTCCCAAAGAAGAGAAAATTAAAATGGGTGACAGGTACAGTCTATAGTTTGCCATTTTTAATTGACTGTCGGGGTAAGGAAGAGTCGATTTTTGTTTCCATGAGTACCAGGATTCCAGCTCTGAGTGTATTATTGATGAATTGTAGTTCATCAATCTTATTTTGAAGACTGTCTATGTTCAGATGTGCCAGTAGAAGGTTGTTTCGATGAGAGTGATCCAGTTATCTGGTATGGCTGGTCTGGCAGCTCTGGCCAGTCAGTTCAGCGCCCTATGTCCCTATGCTTTGTACCAAGTACTTCTGCAGTAGCAGCAGGGCCAGTCTGGCCTGAACCAGTTCGTAAAATTGCCCCATTCTGCCTGCTTGTGCCAGTCAGACTGGTCAGACCCAACAAAAATGCCCTATTATAATTAACATTGTGATATATAATATAGGCTAAAAAATGTTTATAAAAACCAAAACGTTTTCGACTGTAGGGTCATCATCAGTGGTATGAGGGAAAATTTTGCATACAACTTGGTTTTGTGCACGGATTATGTGATTCCCGAGGGGAACAGTTTAGCAATAAAACAATGTACTTGTTTGTTGAGAGTGGGCTTTTCGCGGCCAATTAGCAAACCCTCCATTATCTTCCTTCTGAAAGTGGATTTCACTGTACACGCGATGTTCC
>JAOBYG010053888.1:0-11988 GCA_025403545.1 Epizoanthus stellaris | reverse complement strand
CGCATCCTTAGATCTGAGATATTCCACCTGGTCTTTGATTATAGACGTTTATAGTAGCGATACGACTACAAGCAAAGGATAAGCAGGAAAATCGTAGCCATAGCCGTTCAGCGCTTTAAAAACTGCAGGCAGCAATTGAAATGTCAAACTGTTGCCAAATCCAGTGGAAGTTCTACGAAGAAATCCCTTCCAATATAACGTTTTGTGTGTTTTCTACTACCATCTGTTTTTCCGGTTTGAGTTTCGTAACGTTTGAAAACAATTTCAAACTTGTCTTCAGCGCACTAACGACATCTTCACTTGGGATTTCTTTTAATTTTGATTTACTACGCATCTTCACACTGTTTGACAACTCGAAACTGACACCAACAAACATTGTTTGCCATCGCTTGGATGGAGCCTTGGCGTGAACGTTGCGATGACATTGTAGTTAATCGTCGAACGCTGATTGGGAGGAAATATTCTTCCGCCCAATCATATGCATCTGCCCCGTGGTTCATTGGAAGTCGTTCTGCAAGACTTTGTCTCCAGGGGCTCTATTTTTCTTTCTTTACTCAGTTCTCTCGGACTGCCCCTGGGTTTCCGAGGATAATACATTCAGTTCAAAATTACTTTATAAGAAAATTTGTATTTTTCTCATCCCAACATGATTCTAATTTTCCTTATGAAATTAAATAGCATTAACAAATCATCTACACAGACACATTCCGGCAATTGAATAATTTCTTGTCGCTAATTTGCATTACAATGGAACCTGTTCCTCGATTTCACTTTCACCCGTGAAGTTACTAATGCAAATGAAAATTACCAATGCAAATTTGTTCTCATTCTAGGTTCCCTGCGAGGCAGAAATTGGAACATTTTGTTACATTTATGAACAAAATCTAGTAAAAAATTTTCACTGAACAATATCATGTTGCCCCCTCAGGAATCGTTAAAAAAAATTGGCAATAGTAACAGTAACAGTATATTCGAGACATATCGGGCCGATTATTTCAACGCAATCCAAATCTTAGCCAAACAAAAGATAGTCGTTGACTAGGATTTAGATTTCGTTTAAATAATCGGACAATACTGTTTAGTTTCATTTTCGTCAAAGACATGTGGACATTTTTATTCTAAAAGCACTTTACTGAGGTTATTATTGTTAAATAGAGGTTGTCTAGCTATCTATCAACTTTAGTCGATAGGTGGTGCTGGGAAAGAAGACGTTCGAGAAAGCATTACAATAACCGTTTGTGGCAGCGAGCGACTGGTCTGGCCAGAGGCAATCACGTCGCTTCAAAAAGTAAAGAAGTTTCAAATTATGGTCTACACAAGCTTATTGTAAATAAATATTAAGATGACAACAACTAGACATCCTGCCAAAAAATGAGAAAAGCATTTGAGTAACAATAACTTGATATTAGCCAGGTCTAAGATTTTAAAACATAGCTTTGAATCTAACTTCAGCTTCTTTCATATATAGAGAAAAGGCAATTTAAACGTTTTATCAACACTAAAAAATAAATTCAGGCATTTTTAGGATAAACACAACGAATTGTATACAGCAATCTTTAATAGTGTTTCTAGTGGTGTTAAGCAATTAATGAATTAGTACTTGTTGTTCCATTTGCATCTCAATATTATCAACTCTGATATCTTGAAATCTTGAATTTTTGCCCCTTTTCAACAAAATAGACTTTGGCTTTTTCTTTGTTTGTTAAATTATTTCTCTATTTCAATAGATAAGTGTTTATACAAAAACACCTTGTTAACTTTTCTCGTCACATGTTTGTCACTTTTCGGTATATCAATTCCTATCAATAAATAATTTATATTTTATAATTATCTTGAAAAGTAATTTTGTCAGATACAAATGTCACATAATTTTCCTAGTCTAGCGATGATAACGCAAGTCTACAAAGTCCCTCAAGTCCTCGTCGCGTCTGTGGGCCAGAATTACAAATTACGTGTCGGGTTAGAAACAACTGAACAGTATCAAATCTATTGTTTAATATAGGACCTAAGAGGCTCTTGAAACATAACATGATACGGGGCAATATATCGACCTGAGTATATAGCAAGAATTGACATACGCTTGGGTAGTGTCAAGTTGGCCTGTCATCACATCACTGAGTTGGTTTATTCATTTACAATATTATCTCCAGTTTGTCGCAATACGTCTACAGATAAACGTAAAATGAACAGCAGTGAGTTTTACAAGATCAATTCCCAGCTACAAGATCGAAATATTGGAGTAGTGGTTGTGGAAACAACGTTAGTAAGTCTGATATTAACGATTGCTTTCACGGGTAATCTCCTGGTTTGCTGGACTCTATACAAACATTCATCGCTTCCAAGGCTACCCAACTACTATGTGGCCGCACTCGCTCTCTCGGACATATTCTTCACATGTTTTGTGCTCCCATTTGTGCTTGGAGTATCGGCGACTGGCCGCTGGGCGATTAGTGACATGGCATGTCAGTTTCAGGGATATATGTCTATGTGGATGGCGTATGCGTCAATTCTCACAATCACCCTCACTGCAATCAACCGCTTCTTCAAGATCGTTAAACCCAACCTCTACCGTACATTTTATACTCCGAACAAGACACTTGCTAGTATTGTGGCGGTGTGGATTCTGTCTGGTGTTGGTGCGGTCCCATATTTACTCAAGGGCAACAAGTACGTTTTTCACCATGGCAAGATGTTGTGTTTGTTTGATCTAGACAAAGTCAGTTTGATATACACGTTTATAATCACCATAGTTTATTTCGGAATTCCCTTGACTGTTATGGTAGTGTGTTACAGTACGATATTTCGTCTCGTCCGTCAGCACAACGATGTATTTCTTAAGTATAAAGATGACGCATCTAAACCCAGTAACTCTACTTTAAATCGAGCAGAAATCAATGTAACAAAAGTCTTATTTGCCATTTTAATCGTATTTATTCTGTGCTATATTCAAGTAGCAGTGATCGACATGATTGAAACCCTTCATAAGCAGTTTTCTCAGCCGCGCCAGGTTTATGTCTTGTACACAATAATGGTTGGATTGGCAAGTTGTTTGAACCCTGTCATCTACGGTGTAATGAACCCAACCTTCCGACAAGAAATGTTGAAGTTGTTCAGATGTAGTCGTTCTACGAATTAACATCTGAAAACTGACATAATTTGAAATGGATAACTAAAGTATAAGAAAAATGGGAACAAGAATCAGTACTGTGTTGAAAATAAATGCACTTTTATTCAGGATTACATAAACAGCAGTTTTACGGCATCATTGCCAACTGACACATTCGCTCGACCTTAAAGGATTCACCCCGAGAAACTGCAAAATTCACAGAGTCACATGCGAGTTTATCTCTTGCTATGGCTATCTGATAGCGTTGCTTGGCACCAATTCATCTTGGCACTTTATCATATCAAGATGGAGTCTCGCTTCAAAGGTTTGGCGCCTGGCAGTTCGGGGAAAGAGCGTTTGGAAATTCCTCTCATGTACCGCCTTGGATGTTCAACCAAAACGTAGAATTCTCTATTTCCAAACTTCTTGCCGTTGTAACCGACGTACGCACTTCTAATTCTAAGTCTAAGTCTAAGTCTAAGTCTAAGTCTAAGTCTAAGTCTAAGCCTACCCTTGTAGAGGTTTTTCTAACCATAGACCACTTATTTGTCTCGGCCAATGTTCGTCGCTACAGTAGGATACTAAATAAATCAATTTCTGTATATTCCTAAAATCCGATTCTGTTTATTTGTTGCTCATCATTAATTATACATCTCATTCAAAAGCTTTCTGAAGCTAAAGGTGAGCCATTCCGCCGCTGTCTCACTCCCCTATTCGCACGAACAGCCCAACAACTGCTTTAGACCCTGACGATAACCCTCAAGAAATATAAAGTAAATGAGCGAGTTAACAGACGTGTACAGCAATGGAAGTACTACCACAGCAGAGTAGGCTTTAGCAAGCCAGCAATTACGGTACAGATGAAACAGCAACCCAAGTATATCATACGACGACAGTTGTAACCGACATTTTAGTCAGTTTCAAGTTTCGACTTCGCCTTCACTCTATTTCATGTGGAGAGTCATTCCCAGGAACAACTTGTTGTCTCAGTTTTAGGATCGTTTTTGAGTAGAGTAGTGTGGTTGTTAGCAGCGGAATGACACGGAATATACTCAGCTTGAAAGCATGGTACTGAATCATTTGGTTTTCGCTCATCTCGTTATCACAATGAGCAGCGTTTTGACTTAATGTGTGAAACTTGTGGAACAAGGCATCTCGAAGGCGTGTTTCGATTCCCACTCAGCCAAATGATTCCGATCACAATAGCATAAAATTTTGGACGTCCCAATCGCGCTTTCAAGAGGAATGTTACAGCGTAGAATCTGTGAAAGGCAATCGCCACAAGACTTTGGATTGAAACGGCAGCCGACACATTCATGAAAAAGAGAAAACATTTACAAAGTACAGCTGCAATGGTGCTGCTCACGTGAAAGTGATAAACATGGCTGTACATGGTGATACAATTGATCAGGTTCATAGCTGGAGTGAATAAATCAGAAATACACATGTTTACAATGAAGAAATTCATAGCTGATCTGAGTCTTCGGTTCTTGTATACAGTCAAAATGGTGAGTCCATTAGCAATGAACGAAGCTGCACAAGTAAATATGCAGATTGCGAGCATAACAGTGTCAAAAAGTTGCCAATGTATCTCACAGGGATTTTCGATCCCATCTGTCAGGGAACTGTTTGTGCTTATGTTTATCGAATCCATTCTGTTCGAGAGGTACACGTCGAAGATGCTCCAGCCAGGAGTAACTGTTTTGTATTATGGTCGAAGTGCTTTTTGTTTTCCTTTTGTTGCAATGGAGTTGTTGAAAAAGATGACAATGATTGTGGTAATAGCAATGGCGAAATTAAAATGTTTGAATATAAGGTAAATATTATGTTAGCTGGAATCAAAGATGTTCAATCCTTCGATGCCTGGGTATATTTCACAGTCCTTCACGTCGTTCACGGGAACCTTAACCCATTTCACTCTTCGCATTTCAAACTATTCTCATTACTTTCTTTGAAATGCTGAGCTGGAATTACTAAAACGAATTCTCGAGTAGAACTCTTTGATATCCCACCAAGATATATTGACATTCTTATCATCCTTATAATTTTCCCTCAAATTTCTTTATCTTTACGCAGATGAGTTATAGCTCTCAATTCGTAGTATTAGACCAAGGAAAAAAATGGATTCAAAATATTGTTGTCATATCAATTTCTTGACCAAAAGACAAAACCTAAATCCTGTAAAGCAATTAAAATCGTTTGTTTACTGAAACTATGAAGTTATCAGTTTCAAAAAATATTGTTCAATCAGCTGACCATTCTTTGACTTGAAGACGTTCTCAGGTTTACATAATGTCAGTTTTAATGTCGCAGTTGTATTTACTTTTCCTTAAACTCATTCTAGGAAAGAGATTGATCTATAAGAACTATGAACTGAGTCGGTGACAAATGATTCTACTAGCGATAGTAAACGAGTTGTTCAAGGAACCAGTATACTGTATGCCAAATTCATATTCCATGTATATAATTATAGACACAATTGTTATTTGAAATATGGCATGCGGGTACTTCATACTTTACTTTACCATTTCCAACTTTAAAAGTTGTCTGTTAATTATTTCCTGTTGTTATGGTAACAGTCGTTCCAAACACGTCCGATATTTGGACCCCATCTTATATTTTCCGATTTTATATTTTTGGCCGATTTTGAGCAATTCAATTTTAAAAAGAGTAGAAAACGCTGTTTTGAAGATAAAAAAAATTAAAAAAAAAGGGAAAAATCTGAGTTTAAACCACTTTTTCTTCAAACTTCCCATTTTCTGAAATAAAGTTTCACAAATTATAAGTGATGACGTCACCTAATTAGTATCAAGCAATGTCAGGTGCGTCTCCCTAATTGAGCTACAGCTACTAAAAGTGTAATGGTGATAACTCAAAAGAAAATTTTAGGTTCAAAACCTATTGTAGGGGACCATTTCGGTCTCCTCCACCCTATAGGTTTAAGGGTTAATTCTCGCTGCCACAGGGAATGCAAAGGTGCTTTTCATAACTAATAATACGGGTAGCATAAATGCCCACTTCTGATTAGTGGAAAGCGAGTCAATTTGTCCCAAATTGTCATAGTAGCCGAATCAATTTAATTTTAATTGACTCGCTCACAGCGAGGTGAGGATTTTGTTCACAGTTTCCATCTTTTCCTCTCCGAATTATACCCCAACGCATACACGAAGATAATTTTCACTACAGTGGAAAAAACCATTTATGGAAAAAGAAAATGAAGAGGAGAAATGATAAAACTTGTACTTCATTCAAGTGGGAAGATGTCAACATCGCAGTGACAACTGACCATTCGTTACGAAAGAGATGGCTGGTAAATTATTTGGGATTTCATGTGTTGGAATGTTGTCAGATTTCAGTTACACTGGAAAAGTTGTTGGCAACTGATGTCAGTACATTGCCAGAAATGTTCGGCGATGTAAATTTGCAAGCTAGAGTTATCGGAGACAGAGCAACAGCAAGCAGTGAATTTGCCGTGACAGTATGGCTGTTTTATAAATCCAAGGAGCTTTCAAAAACATTTTGAAAGACACTACTTCCTTTATGTCCAACTTTTATAAGCAAGAGATGTCATTTATTTAATCAGAGATGCCAATTTACGAGGTGATCGGTCGCTGGCATGCTGTGCCTTTGCCGCCACTTTGGAAAACATGAAGTGATGGTATCGCTGCTAAATTTGCACAGCTAAATGACCACCATTCAAGTGATTGAACAAAATGAGGAATACATTCCTTCCTTGTTTCGTTTCTTCGAAACTGTAAGTACTCATTCAAAGTATATAGTTGATATCATAGTTTTTTAATCGCATTGACGATTTTAAACAATTTCATATTTTCTTTCACTTAGTTTAAACTTGCAGAAACTCGTCTTTATGCTACCCGTATTATTAATAGGAAATCGCTCCTATGTTCTCGAAACAATTTGGAATTAATTGTATGCGTGAACAGATCGGACTTTTTGTAATTTACCTCAAGTAGCGATATACAAATCAATTGTTATGTTTTCTTTTTAGACTATTTTAATTGAATTAAGTTGCATATTTGATGACATTACACCTACATTGGGGAGACTGAGTGGGCATTGAAAGGGTACAGGCGCATAAGAGACCTAGCTCCACCCACTCAGAAGTTTTGCACCACATTAACGTGGACAAGCCCTCCCACTCTGTGGACATCAAGCAAGTTAAAATCTTGGACAGAGACATGAACTGGTTCTGTCGAGGCGTAAGGGAGGCGATTCACATTCGTGTGCATCGCCCCAGTTTCAGTTTTAACAGGGACAGGGGGTGTTACCAGCTCCCAAATATCTGGGATGGGTTAATTAGGTCACACATCACGTGACCTAGTTGACAGTAGTGAACAAGACTCTAGTTGAGTCGAAAGCTTTACTGGTTATACACTTTGTACAGAGTTTAAAATTTATAAACCAATCCGAATTATATATATCTGGAAAATGATTTTAATTGTAAAAGGTCGATTTTCGTTCTGCAAACTAAGCTATATAAGGTTACCCTAATAGTTTTGGAAATAACTACCACAATGGCAATTACTGCAAAAAAAATGTTATCGTTTTTATCAATGTCGTGGTCCCCTTGTGTCATTAGACTACGAGTAGTTCCTATTTTCCTCTTGAATCCGGTGCGGCGAGAAAACGAAGATCGACCGAGTCGAGTTGGGGCGCAAAAACTGTTCTCGTCCCAGTTTTCCCGCTCCAACTCGACTCGTCCGATGTTCGTTTTCTCGCTGCGCCAGATTCAAGAGGAAACACAGGGCCTGCTCGTAATCTATGTGTCATCAAAGTTTCTCGCTTATATTTTTAAAATATGTGTATTCAAAAAAGTTCAAGCCAACTTCAAATATCAGTTCCCAGACTAAAAACGTGAGACTATAGAGTTGCACACACATATCGAAACCCTAAAACATTCTCAAGGGTTCCTACTATTAGAAACATAAACATGTGCAGCAACATTCCGAGAAATCCATAAAGATCAGTAATAATATTATTTTCTCTATGAACTAAATTAGGTCGTTTAGGGTTTGTTGTTCTTATATTCATTCTGTTGTTCTATTATTCCTACGAGAATTAAGTGCAAATCAAACCGTCTATTATGTTATGTACTACAAAACAGCCACCAGTTAAATAGAAGCGTCTCCATGGCATATAGATTCCCTGAAGAATATACCTGCTAAGAACAAAGCGGCACTCATTTGTAACACATCTACATCAACAGTATTTATGTGAAATGGCATGTTCAGCAATGGTCAGAGTCCCTATACTGGCAGTATAAAATGTAAGAAACAAAAATAGTGAGAGTTCGTAAAATAAAGTCCTAAAGTGCAAACAAATAAGTTATAAACAAATAATTAAATGCTAAATAAAGTTAGCAACATTTGTTCAACAAAAATTATCTTGCTTTCACTTTAAAGTTAGTGCTGGATTTGCTCCGCACTACGTCATCTGATAAGCCATTCCACTCCTTTATGGTCCTCGGAAAGAAATTGTATTTTATAGCAGTCAATTCTTGTGTCAAGCTTGGTAAAGGTCTTTGAGTGTTGGTTCCTGGTGATCCTGCCTGGTTTTCGTATATCATGTGGTAGAGGGATTGCTATGGTGTTATTTACCACCTTATGAAAGACTGCTAAACGATTGATCTTTCGTCTTAGCTCCAGGCTATCCCCTTGTAGGTCTTGAATTAGGTTAGTCACGCTCGTATTTCCGTGGTCGTAGCTGTTCGTGACAAATCTCGCCGCTCGGCGCTGGACCTTTTCTATCTTGGCGATGTTTTTCTTAGTGTATGGATCCCAAGCTGCTGAGCTATACTCTACTTGGGGTCTTACAAGTGACTTATATGCGTTAGCCTTGGTATCCTGAGAACACATAGAAATGTTTCGACAAAGGAAAGCCAGAGTGGAATTAGCTTTCTTGGCAATCTTGTCCACCTGTACGTTCCATCGCAGGTCCGGCACTTGATAGACTCAGTCCCAGGTAGGGGTGGTTCTGTACATCTTCTAGTATAGTGCCATTCATGTGGTAGTCGTAATGAAAAAGTTCCTTGAGCATGACAAGGTTAGGAGTAGGAGAATAGAAGTCACTTAAGAAAAGGACAGTAAACTACTTACTATAAAACCTGGAAAACGCAACAGTGGGGACAAATGCACAACTCACAAGATATTTGAGAGGTACATGGGTCAGATTTCTCTTCTTTAAACAAGAAGTATGCAAGAAAACATACTGCTTTGAAAGAGAAGTGTGAACGATGTTTTTGTTTTACTTGTTTTAAAATAGCCTAACAAAAAGAAAAGAGAAAAGTCAAAACAAGAGGAAGTTGAAGAAAAATAAACCTTGGAGGTTGGAGCACAACTACAAAGCACTTTTAAAATCAGATTCTGGCCCTCCACACGAGCCACCTGACGTTGTCTCAGAGGAGTTGAACCTGGAAGCTACTGCAGGATTATCGAAGCACAGGAAACCATACCTGACTATTTGTTTTAAGCAAGTCATACTTACAAAGGCAGCATTTTCCTTTCAGTCAGGATGTGAACCTTGACAGTGATGAAAATGATGAGACGAATGAAAGTGATAATGACGACGGTGATGATAGGAAATGATGAGGTTGACAAAGACGATCTTGTGTTTTAAACACTGAAACCTTTATTCTCGTTTGACTTCTTCAAGAAAAGCAAGCTATTGTTGAAGTTGGTGTGATTTAATCTCCAAAAGCAGAGTCGAAATTGGAAGGTCTATAACAACGATAGAACAACTATGCAATTGTAGAACTGTTGGACAATCAAACAGAAAAATATCGAATAACCCTCTTCCTCTACTGCATAGAGCAAGCAGCGGACAAGATCTACAACAGTTTTGACCTCAGCCAGGAAGACAAGCTAAAATTGCTCGAAAGGTACTGATAACTGCAGTATATATATGAAATTACCCTGTTAGCCTCGCAGTTTGCTAACATCTAACTTCAATATGGAAACAAAGAAAGTCAATCAGACAAAATTGAACAGACTTTCAATTGATTTCAACATACCAGTAATCGAAGTCACAAAATATTTAGCTAAATGAACACAAACAAAGTTCGGCATTCAATCTCTTGATCAACAAACTGATACATTGCATAGAGTTTCGGCACTTGTCGGCAATTTGTACCACATTCCTTGAGTGGTAGCTGTGGGCGTCAGACATCATTTACTATAAACTGTGTTAGTGACAGTTCCTCTTTTCTCAACCGACAAAATATAGCCCAGGACCAGCAATTCAAAGCATTATATTCATCAAAAAGGTTGTTATTGATTGCCTTCGATTTTGTTCAGTTAGTTCAGTTAACAGCTGAACTCGTTCATTCCATGAATCAGTTCGCGTTTGATCGAGTTAGATTACTGAACATTCAACTAGAATACCTTGCGAGAAAATATCTACAACAATTTCTTCAATCACTAGATTTTCCACCAACCGTATTTTTCCGTGTATAAGTCGACCTTTTAAGACCTGAAAATTACGCTCAAGAAAAAAGAAAGTGTAAAATGACCAGTAAAGAGAATTTAACAATGCATCAGACAGCTGTTTCTTATCTCTCACTTGCAATAACTGGTGGACAGTTATTACAATATAAATCGAATTCAAGTGATAATTTGTTGAGCAAATCTGAAATATAAATATGCACTTTATCTGAGTGTTAATTGAGAAATAAATTATTACGACATTTACCATGTATCATAAAAACAGTTTTGTTCTATAACCCAAGTAAATGTGGAATTAGTTAAACAATGTATTGATCATGTTAAATTAACATGTTTCAGTGAGGGAAGAGTCCCAACTCTGTAGTTTCTGCAAAACCAGTTTCAGGCATTTTGGAAGTCAAACTTGCAGAAGCGTATTCATTGTGGTATTGATATAGTATTAGTTATAATAAATATATTTTCCCCACTCTTCAGTACCTCCCTATGCCACTGAAGTGGTTGTGTCAAGACTTGGTTATGACACAGCTAAATAATACTGGTACAGCCTTGTTTAGATAGCGGACTGTTGTCTTGAAAGATTTTTACGATTCTATTTTCATCAGAATGTGAATATTCATCATATTTGTACAAGTAATCACATAGTTTTGAGAGTAATTTGGCATAGATAAGCACTAGTGAAATTTTCAAAGAATGGCAATCTGTTAATCACAGAGATGTAAAGATGTCAGAGTTTGGGGGAAAATTGTCTTGTCAGCTTTGGAAGCAAAACAGGGACATGAATGAAACAGCGAGTGGCACTCATCACGAAATATTGCCAAACAAAGTTTCACTGCTCCACCATTGGTCAATTCAGCATCTTGTTTTGTTAGCCAATGAGACTGTGATTAAGAAAATTGTACACTGTGCAAATTTAGCTGATATTTGCACTGTGTTTCGGTCAAATGCACCGCTGAAAAGAACTGAAATCTACACTTCTGTGATTAGCATTGATATTATTATCTTGGGTCAAACTGGAGATTATTTTGTGATAAATGTTGTAAAGTCATGAGAATCATCAGTATAATTGGAAAACTGCTATAATCAAAAGTGTAATGGTAAAAGATCCATGTTCCTCATTTTGTGTTATTACGTGATCTTTGTGTCTGTGTAAATTGGTGGCATTAATTTTGCCAAATTGCATATCATTTCTATTGTACAAGTTCAAATGTAAAGGAACGCCCTAAAATCTAGAACTGCTAATTAGAAAAAAATACAAGATCTGGGGTAGTTAGCTCTCTACGTAAGAGGCAGAGCATAAAATTGTACTACATTTGAAATGAGGCGCTGCAGCCTACCACTGTTTACATACCGTAAAATCCCACATTAAAGCCCTGGGCTTATATAAGTTCGTAAGGGGTTTTGAGTGGGCTTATAAACGGGGGG
>JAOBYG010053777.1:0-11990 GCA_025403545.1 Epizoanthus stellaris | reverse complement strand
GTTTGTAAATCCTTATATCTCTTAAATAAAGGATACAATTTTTGATTCTGTGCAAGTGTGTGTGTATGTGTAGGTGTACACCTGTGTGCACATGTGCATGTATTTGTGTATATATGTACATGTTATATATGTTTGTGTTAGTATAAGTGTAGACCAGTGTTATGTATGTGTAGGTTTTTGTGCATGTACTGTATATATATATATGTATATGTATACGAGGCGTGACAGCACAAAAAGTATCAGTTAAGTATCTATACCCTTTTGTGTTGTCAAACCTCATCTTGTGAGTGGTTCCATTATACATATTTCCACTCTTTTTCAATCTAGCACATATCTTTACATTAAATAAATTTGAAATGTAGAGAGAATCATGAAATAAAATATAGTTAGGTGTTTTTATTTGATTTGTCTGAAACCTTTCCTGGTGCCGTATACTGATATAGCTGAAGTGTTAAACTAGCTAGGACCCAGTTTGGGGTAAATATAGTCTACGAAACTGGTCAACTTCCGTACCTTTGCTGATTTGGAACATGCCAACAATTTTTTTTCCATTGACAGCATTTTTGAGGTAGTCAACATTTCTTGACTGAGTTTGTGACTGAAACGTATTGTTCATCCACCCCCTTCCCATTCCTTCATCACTGCACTATAATCCAAACCCAAGTCCTCGTGGGCAAATCAGACGCAGGATATACATACGATATCAACAGCTTTGAAGGCGGAAGAAGGCTACAGCAGAGGGAGGTTCCTAGTCGTCGTGTACAACGGCATTCCTACGTCAAAAGATGTCCCGCACAAGGTGTTTACGATGGAAGCAACATTTCATCCCTACACAAGTACATCAAGTCCTTTGACGATTGAGCGAGAGGTGATGGGGATAAGATCGTGAAATCTGGAAGTTTCTAATAATAATAATAATAATAATAATAATAATAGCATAAAAAATTTCTATAGTGAAAATTCAATATGAATATTTTCAACAAGCACCTCATGACTGTCCGTCACCAACTAGCCAAAAACCAACAGGTCACGGTCACGGAGTGCGTATGCTCCAAGTCTTGATGCTGATGATGCGTCAAAAGAAAGCTTCTACTCCATACTGGACACTGCCCTTTCCAACATCCCTAAAGAAGACAAGATCATCTTCATCGGACATTTCAATGTCTTTCCTAACTCTGGAAAGGAATGATCGGTAAAGAAGGAATAGGGAACTGCAATGCCAGCAGGATCCTCCTGCTTACCAAGTGCACAAAACACCAGCTTATCATCACGAACATTAATCTGTCTACCAGAAAGACAGGTGCAATATCTCCGAAGACATCTTCGATCGAGACACTGGCAAATGATCGACTATTTTATTGGCCGAGCACAAGATTAGAAAGATGTCCTCGTCACGAACATGATGACAAGCGCAGACGATTATTGGTCTGAAGCTGCAACAGAACCACAGAAGTTGGAGAAACACGATTTCAGAGTACAAGCAAACTTCTAATAATCCTTCTGTCAGAATATTTAACGCATCAAATCCGATGGTGTGGAAACGAACTGGAAAAAGCTAAAAGCAGCCATTATCTCCAGCAGCAAAGAAGCCATCGGCTTCAAAAGAAGAAACACCAAGACTGGTACGATCAGAATGACTACGTCATCCTAGAACTCATTGACAAGAAGAGTAAAGCCTACCTATGCCTGGCAAAACGACACCGACAAAGAAGCTAAAAGAAAGCCCACCCAGCAACCAAAGAATAGGTCTAAAACAGAACGTGCGAGAGATCAAGAACCCAGTCCTTACTGACAAGCATAACACCCGCGTATTTTTCAGTGCCACTAAAGCGTCCTATGGACCCAGAACCCGAGGCCTCAAATCTGTGAGGGGTAAGGTGGGAACTCTTCTCAAGGATGAAGAAAACGTCAATCATAGATGGAAGGAACACTTCAAACACCTCTTGAACTGCGACTCGTCAATGGACGGAGAGATCTTCCTGAAGATTCCTCAGTATCTGATCACAGAAGAACTTGAACTGGACTCCGATTTGGAGGAGGCCAAAGCTGCCATCAAGCGAATGAAGAACGATAAGTTTACAGGAGTGGACGGAATATCTGCAGAAATCTTCAAATTCGGAGTAGATTAACGCACTAGACATATTCTCCAACTAATCCTGAAAATTTGGCAAGGGGAGGAGATTGCTGTGGACCTCAGGGATGTGGATTGTCAGTATCTTCAAGAAGGGGGGACAAAGCGGGCAGCAGTAAGTAACGTGGATCTCCCTTTTCGTCATCGCTAGGAAAATCATCGCCCGAATTATGGCTAATCATCTTCCTCCTCTCTCCAAAGAAGTCCTTCCAGAAAAGCAATGCGGTTCCTGACCAAATTGAGGGACAACAGATGTAACCTTCACTGCTCACCAACTTACTATGATAACTTCAGGAGAAATTCAACCGTTGTACATGGCTTTCATTGACCTAACCAAGGCCTTTGATTCTATCAATCATGAAACACTGTGGAAGACGTTATCCAAATCTGGCTGTTCGGAGAATTCATCAACATCCTCAGACTTCTCCACAACAAGATGATAGGGTACATCCTCACCTGCATCTTCCATCTAATCAAGGACAAACTCCCAAATGGGGCCAACATTGTCTACAGAATGGACAGAAAGTTTTTTAACCTCAACATGGTTAATTCCAAAAAGAATACCAGAGTGACATCAATCTTGGCGCTTCAGTATTGCTGACGACAACTGTCTGTGCCATCTCGGAAGAAGGTCTTCGAGCAATCCTGAAGGCCTTTGCCAAAGTTTACCAAAGCTTACTTAGCATCAACCTCAACCTCCACCTCAAGACTCAAGTCCTCCATCAATGCAACCTGTTGCAGCACAAATTCTGACTGCTTTCTCCGTCAAGATTGCCGGAGTAACCCTCACAAATACAGAGCTTCTTGTCCCCTGCTGACCTTGAGGCAGATATAAAACATCGGTTCTAATTTGCAAGCTTCGCCTTCAGCTGACTGAGAACGGGAATCTTCAGTTGATGACAGAGATAACGTCTACAATGCCAGAGGTACCACCAATGATGCTCGGACACTTTCTCCACATCAGCTTGGAAGACAATCTCGAGAAAGTAAAGTGTGCCAAATCAGAAATCAGAAATCAACTTCTGATCTAGTCACACGCTTAGGATACCAGACTTCCAACTTCTAAAGCAAATCCGTTTCACCCAGCTCAGGGAAGGGACCCGAACTAACAACCTGACAGGCGAAAACACTGATGTCGACAATTGGAAGACCCTTGCTCAGATGATGCCTTCTTGGAGGAAGGTCTGTACGATGATTTGCAAAACTTCGAGACAAAATGACGGCAAAAGGAGAAACGGATAAGGAAACTGCAATAGGAACGAATAAGAACTCGAGATCAAAGGCCCCGCCTACCATTTCCTGGAAACACCTACCAAATTTGTGGAGGAATCTGCGCCTCCTGGATCGGACTCATCAGTAACTCAAGACCTACAGGAATCAAGTCTCAGAATCTTGAACTTGGCCATTGAGTGACTGCCGAAGAAGAAGATAACATTTTCATTTTGGGTCACTCTGTAGCAGTGTTTTGAGGATGTTTGTTAAAAAAAAGTCTGCTTGAACTAAGAGTTTTTGTATTTTAGATTGTGTCAGAAAAACCTAAGAGCAGTATATAATCAGACGATTTTAAGTAAAGGTTTAATGAATGCCTAGTTATACCTGTGTATGGATCATACAAAGAAGGCTAGAATTAGCAGAGATACATATTCCAACACACAAAAAGTCTTGTGAATTGTGCAATAAACAACAATAGCAGCACCACATTCTCAAATTCAGCTAGCGTTCATGTCTTTATGTGGGAATTGTTTCATGACGCTCTATTAATATATATTAGCATGTGGAATAATGTACATATTGTGGTTAAAACTGTGCGTTTCTTATGTATTCAGGTATGCAAGTAGTGCCATGTGATCAGTCACTTCTTTTGAGGCCCGTGAAATTGGAAGTTTCTGCATCACAGAATAATGACAGCAGTTCTAGATCTGCAAGAAATATTCTACAAGCGTTACCCACCTTTGCCTGTGAAGGTCCATCTAAGCAGTCCAATGACTGTCCTCAGCAAACACTTCAAAACGAATGTCTTCATTTTAAAGAAGGTATGGAATTCTTGATTGATGACTTTTGTATTGAATCAGTAAGTGATTTTCAAGACGCTTTAAACTTCAAAGGTACTGTATATGTATTTGAAGTATCACAACACAAGAAGGGTCTTGGATCTCTAAATCCTTTCATTTGTGTTGTCATACCTCCTTCTGTGAGTGGCGCAAAAATCAACAACTGCATACTGATGCAAATTTAGCTAGCACAGTCGTCCTTACAATAAATCAACCTAAATTTCAGGCAGAGAGAACTATGAAAGCAAGAGCCAAGACTGTGTGATGCCAAATAGCTGAAATTGGGCCCAATTTGAGGAAGATAAAGCCAAAAGAACTGGTCAATTTCCTTGATGTTTGTTACATATTTCGCATCACAATCTATCTGATTATTTGGAATACACAGACATACTTTTTTTCAATATAGGCTATCATTGAACAATTAATCCTTGTTTTAGGTGGGTACTTTGTGACTTAGAATTGGTCGGTCTTAATTCTATCCATCCCCCTTGCCCAATTACACTTTAATGTGGTGACTACATGGAGGTATTTCAAGGATGTTTATGGGAAAAGGGTGCTTGACTCAACTGCAACTGAAGTGACTTTAATATTTTTTCCAATTTTCGAATTCATTTTCACTATTATTTTTGAAATATTTTCCAGACCAGTTAATGTAGAGAAGGGGATTTAAACGTTGTAGTTTTCTATTGGGTTGTGTGACGTTGTTGAGCAAGAGAGAAAATATTTGAAATGTCATTAGTCGACTTTAGATCTTTCTTCTTAGTCTAATATTGAGTTGCATGCGCCGTACAATCCGTGTCAAGTTTAGGTCGCCACATGCAGGGTTACTTCTATCTATTTATGAGGAAGAGTCGATCGGAGGCTGGAAACATTTGTAAATTAAAACTTGAAAGCGTTTTCTATACAAACTCACTCACAAGACAAATTATCCAATGAAAAATAAAATGGAACAGAAGTGACCAGATCTGAAAAGCCTAGGCTGAAATGCCCAGGGGCAAAATGTGGGGGAGGGACATCTGAGCCCGGGATACCGGCACAAGACCTATCTGGCATAGTGCGAACAGGACGTCAACTGCACCCTGTTCAGCTATTGAAACGCGTAGAATTGAGATGACCTTACTCTTGTTTCTTACCGCACTTTTTTGTGTTCTGTTCATGTTCTGCAGCGACTACAATAACCGGGACCATGCACTACCACTATAAAGCACAATTTTGTTAAAGCAGTAGAATTAGTGATCAGTTCGATTAGACAGCTTGACATGTATAATGGTATCGACTCCATGTCATTGTGGCCCAGGTTACAATAGTTGCATGTAATGAATTATCAAACTATTATATTTTACAGTAAATACACTTTGTTTTTGTACAGTACAAGGTACTTGAGCGTATGTTGTTAGCAAATAACAAAGCAATGTGTTTATTGACACAGTCTGTAGGCAAGTCAGTGATAGCCTTGGATCAAGTGAAAAACCCATCGAAGAATTACTTCAAGACGAGCAGAATGGTTTGTTGTTGTTTCTGTCCTACTAACTGTAATCTAAGCTGCGATTAGCGGCGTGGTATAATAGCAAAGTATTTATGACACAGAAACTTATAACATAATTTGGGGTTCTTGCAATAGCAAATGGTGATATTAAAGGGGCTGTGTCAAGGTTGATTTATCGTAATTTTGTATTTTGGAATAGGAGTAGACTTTGTAAAAGTGACCAAAGGGGTGAGATTACTAACATACATAACAACTCATTAAATACGGAACACAATATTCAATAATTATGGTAGTTTTGATTTCTGGTTTTAAACCCAGTACGAAATCAAATTTGATGAATCGTAATCCGATTCCATCCAAGCCATCCTACACTTTATCCCCAAACCACTTATTTTATGTCATTTGGCTATTATTCATAGCAAATACAAAATGTGAAATTTCGGTGATTTGGCTTGACACGGCCCCTTTAAACTCTTGTGTAACTCAGTTGTGATAGTGATAATGCATGTGATAATAAGTTTGTTTCTTTGTTTACTCATGTAAACGAAGTGTGTTATTTTCAAGAACAAAATTACAAATTTTTAATTAAAGTAAATTATCAATTCTGTTCAAATAGGTAGAATAATAGAAATATTATGATTAGCTATATCCACTCCATAGCCATGCAGGCACCACGTGCAGTCCAAAGGCCAGCGCTGGAAACGTCTGCTCAAATCTTCCATCCGCATGAATAAAACAACATATCAATGTTTAGTTGATCGATCCTATCATTTGGCCTACTCGCCAACATAGAAAATCTAGTTTTCTTATAAACTAGTCTACCAGACTTATTTAAAAACATCATGTGGAGTTAAATTGTAAACATTTCCGGAGGTAGGTAGGTAGGTAGGTAGGTAGCTAAGACCCTGTGTTAGAAATCGTAGAAATATTAGGCCCAGATTTTGAGAAATGCGTTTTGCGTTTTGAGGGGATTCTACGTTGCCATGTCAATGTTGTAAACTTTGAAAGTAGTGTAACTTTGGTATCATATGTTTTTAACCTGTTGCAATATGGCGAAAATAAAAGTTTACTTTGTGAGAATTTCCTTTCTAAATTTGCACATCTACAGCTGTGGTGTAGTTACTTGAAGATAACAATGCAAGATCATGCAATAAGTTCAATAAGGAGTTAATGGCATTACAACCAAGATTGTGTCTTGCTTTGTCAGTATATTTTGTGGTTGTTACTTGCTGGGAAATACAATGCAACATAAGTTAATATTGTCTCAAGCATACGAAGGCGATTAATATAGTGTTTAGCTTAAAAGTAATTCTCCGCAACATAGATGTTTTTCTAATTTCGTTCAAGATTGACGTGCATTGTGTTGGTTCTGCAAGGAAAACATCTGATATACAAAGTGATTAGTTTAAAGATAGAATGGGCCATTTAATTATAAATTAGTGAGATACTGCTATGGAACTCAATAGAATGCATATTTGTACAATCAGACTTCTTCGTTAAATATTTCCATGTAACATTGTGTATCTGAATTTTTAGAGTCGGCCAATCTTCCTTACGAAGTTCTTGCTCGTGGGCCAAAGTCAGTGGAAGCATTCAACAACGCACTAAAACTCGGTAAAGCCCCAGTGACCCACATTCAGCTGGCTATCATTGGTGATGTTGAAGCGGGTAAAACAAGTCTTGTGCGCACCTTAAGTGGTGAAGAATTCAGTGAAGAACGAGTAATCACGCATGGAATCATCACTTCCATGGTTGAGAAGACAGACTTGGATTGCTCTTGGAAAGCTGTAGACCTGAACAGATCTCATGTGGATGAGATTCTTGCTAATAAAGTGGCAGACAATCTCAGAATCAGTGAGTCTATTGCTGAAGGTGAAGACGGCACTCTTGCTCTTCAAGAAGACGTTTCCGATCTAAGCACTGCAGGTAAGTAAATCAAATTACAGGGACCAAAATTATTTCTTATTTGACTCAGTCCTTCTCTGAGTATAATGTGCAAACGCTGTTTCTTTTAGGTGGCACAGATATCTATCTAATAATTTATTGGACGCATATGTATCAAAGTTTGATGTCCTATTTCTCAACAAAATAATGAAAGACAAGACATAACATATCCATAGCAAGCACAGCATCCTTGTTTGCTACTTGTAAATATAAAACTGCAAGGATACATGTATTAATCTATTAGATAAACCTCTTTGCTGGTAGGTTTCCCGGTCACAAATTTCTAACATCCAAGTCTTCAACAACTATTTGGGAATTTTTAAACTGTTTACAAAAATGTGTTTTTCAAACTTTTTCTTAATCGACTATTAAAAGTTTTCATCTTAGATTAGTGAGACAATGATACCTGTTTTGTAATATATCGCAGTTGAAGATGTTTTGCCAGTGTCTAAATCAGCTCTTCCGCTATTTTTACGCAAAGTGGGGCTGTATTTGTTCCCGCATGGGCTTGTGGTGTTTATCACAGTCAGCGTTTCCCTGTATTGCAGAGCAGTTGCTTTCTTTGAAAAAGTGGTCTAAAATACACGTTTCGATCGAACTTACTTGCGCAGTCGACAAAATGAAGATTGGAGAGAGTAAAAAATCTTGTGGCTGCGGGAAAGAGGAAGTGGGGAGACAAACCCTCTTTCTCCCAGGCGCGCGTCTTCTCGCTGTCCCCAATCTTGTTCTCAGTTGACCAAACACCGTTTGTTTTTCTTCGTCTTTTGCTCTGACGAAGGGTAGCGCTCAAAACGTCAACTCAACTGAACCTTTCACCCTCACGGCGAAAAACATAACATATCAACTTTTAGTTGACCAGTCACATCATTTGTCTTACTCGCCGACGTAGAAAACCTAGTTGTTATAAAAACTAATCTGTCAGTGTATATCAGATTATTTTTACTAATCCTATCGATTTTACCGTAGTTTCTTATACATAATTTGGTTTGTATTAGTTCTCGATAGTACTGGAAGCCGCAACGGTTGCTTTGTGAACAGTATAGTGCATGTATTGAGTAACGAAGGAAGACCATTTTAGCAGTAAACATATTAAATAAAGTTTCCTTTCTTCCAATTCGCTGTAATTCCCATCATTCTTAGGTGCAGCAGGACAGGTTTTTGAAGAAGAAGCAGAAGACACTGCCACCGTTGCTGGTTACGATAGCGATGATGTCTGTAAAGAAGAGGATAACAAGAGCGATTCTCCCTGCGAGAGTCCAATCAGAGGAAAGGAAGATTCGACATCCCCACGTCTTCAGAGAGAAATGCCGATTGAAAAGATAACCCAAAGTCTTTGCAGAGGCTCTAGCGAGGAGAATGCAAACTATGCAAAGATAAGTATATGGGACTTTGCTGGCCATCCTTTGTACCAAACCATGCACCATATATTCTTAAACCGGCGCTCCTTCTATGTGATTGTGTTCAGCCTCTTGAAATTTGTTCAGGAAAAGGCTGAGACAATGGAGTCCGTCCGATTTTGGTTGAACTCAGTTCAAGTCCACACGCCACAGTCCACCCCAATCTTTCTAGTTGGAACACATTGCTGCCACCCAGAGGTTACCAAAGCAGATATAGAACAAGCTGAGAAGGCCTTGAATGACAACTTTGCAGAGGCTTTTGGGCAGCAACTTGTTCACAAGAAGAAAGATTCCTACTTGTTTGCGGTGGAGAATTCCATTGGAAGTGAAGGTGAGGGTGCCATTGAGCTAAAGAAGATCATCGAGAAAGAAGCATTCCGGATGGGGCCGGAAGAGCTGCCTATTCTTTGGCTGCATTTTGAGGAAGAAATCTTCAAGCAACGCAGATCATCCGCGAGCGATCCTTGCTGCGTTACCAAAGATGAAGTAAGACGAATGGTTAAAGAAGAATGTGGTGATGTAAATGATGACGACTTTGAGAACATGCTGCAGTTTTATCATGACAGTGGAGTGATTATCTTGCCAGGTACGTCAACTAATAGAGACTTTAAGGACCTAGTACGGCAACGTGACCTAGAATGACACAAAACAAGAGGCTTACCGACAGAGTACAATAGCTGCACGTCTGGGAATGCGTGGAGCTGAACTCCTTTCTACCTTTGTATTACAACGTGGAAAACACAAGTTTCAGGTCTTTTAGAGAACTCAGTTTGAACATATAGATCACAGGGTTCGTACGGGTCATGGAAAACCTGGAAAGTCATGGAATTTTGGAATTTCATTTTCCAGGCCTGGAAAGTCATGGAATTTTAGTTTGGGTCATGGAAAGTCATGGAAAATGAGTTCAGTGTACAAAAGTATTTGTCTAATCAGCTGGAGTTATTATGTATAAAAAATTCGAACTTTGAGTACACAAATAAATGTTTTATTTCTCGAAGCACCACTCTTTTTCCTTTCTTAAATTTTGTTACTGTGCTAGTGCGCTGGAAAATATCTCAAACTAAGAAGAATTTTTGACAACTTCAAACAACATTGGTGAACATTAGGTCATGGAAAATACTAAAAGGTCATGGAAAAAGTCATGGAAAGTCATGGAATTTCAAAAGCCCCAAAGAGTACGAACCCTGCATTGCACTGACAGCTGTGTCTGATGAAAAAAGTAGGTCCCTATCTCAGGCATGTGTTTGAGCCAGCTCCCTTTAATATCCAGCAATGTTTCTTTTGCAGGACTTTGTAATGGGCCTGTCAATTTCTCTTCATGGTCAACCAGAAGACAAAATGAAGTGGACATTCCAGTTGTACGATTTGAATGGAGATGGTGTAATTACAAGAGAAGTAGGCATTAATTACCTTTTGACTAATGAACTATACTCCAACTGGGGGGCATGCAAAACTCTAATTAGGAATGAAGGAATGTAATATTATTTTAAATATCTGGCAGTCCATATATGTAACTATATTACATGTAAATATTGCATTCGGAATAGATCAAAATAATAGTCTTAATAGTAAATATTTCAATACTTAATTATCCAGACTGGCTCAAAACGTCAATTAGCGACTTGCTTTGTCAAAACATCATTAATTCAATATTATGTAAGAATGTGAAAATGCAGCAGCACATGACAGTACAATTACATAATTACATGCAAGTTCTTTATGCTAAACATCTTTATTATAATCATGTTTCATGTCTGGTGTGAATGCAGTATAATTACATGTGTGTGTAATTGAGTATACAATAATTAATATATAATTATTTATTTATTTTTATTATTTTGAAAAAATAATATATTAATTAAGTAGTTTTTAATTATTATGTATGTTTTTGATTTAAGCAGATAAGGCCGATGGAATTTGATTATCTGGTTCTCGCCAGCCTCTTTCATGAAATCGGTGAGGGATTTTGATCACCTTTCATCTTTCATCAATAAATTTCGATACACAGAAATCGCCTATGCTTTCACTCATACTCTCAGATAAAACCTCAAATACTGAGAGGCACGACTGCTTGGTGAATTGTGTGGTGAAAAAAGGCCTAGAAACAAGGTGAGTCAACTGCGAGTCAGTCAGTTCTGAAAATGGAACAAAATTGAAACAAAATTTTCTCGACAGAACATCATCAACTGCTGAGAATCAGATTTTGATGTGTCTTATTGATTTAAAAATACAGAACTTGGATGGGGCTCAAAACACATGCAGGCACTGATGAGAACCAGAGAATCAAATTCCATTGGCCTAAAGATGGACCACTTTCTAAATTTTCCCTAACGGCTGTTTTCACTCCATAGGAGCTAGCCAAAGTAATCCACTCTGTAAATAGCATGATGGGTGTGGATTCAGTGCCGTCTGGAGAAGAGCTGTCAGTTGAAGAACATGTCGAGAGACTGTTTGAGGTTAGCAGCTGTCACATGTTTGTCACAGCTCTTAACTCACTATTTTTGTGATACTTTAATGTGGCTCATAATTTTAGCAGCTGGCACCAGCTACATGTACACATGTCAGCATATAATACAAAACATATTGAGCTCAGAAAAATAACATTTTGGCATTAATCAAATATAAATAAATACTGGTAGCCAAAAATGGAAGTTTTGATATTATCTGGTATACCAATTATTTTTCAGAGCTTGTTTGTATTATATTTTCTTCGATTGTCAGGCATGTCAGGACATACTGATATAATGTTTGTGTCATGAATGGGATACACATGTACACAGCAAATGTCCAATAATAAGTACCACCAATAACAAGCCACCCTAAAAATAAGCTCCAAATTTTCAGAAAACAAACCCCACCTCCACCCCAAACATAAGCCTAAGAAAACGTTTTTTGAACAAAAATAAGCCCTGTGTTTGTTATCAGCAGTTTACAGTATATTAAACTATGATATGGGAAAGTTCATTTATTATACTGAGGGG
>JAOBYG010053666.1:0-11994 GCA_025403545.1 Epizoanthus stellaris | reverse complement strand
ACGAATTAGAACAAGGTGGTCTCAAACTACTCGACCCAAGCAGCTTTTGCAACTCCCTTAAAATCTCCTGGGTAAAAGAATTACTGATAAAGAAAGCAATAACACGTGGAACATTTTAATTGAGAAACAACTCTGCCCGACTGGTGGCAATTTAATTTGGCAATGTAACTTCAATTATAATGATAAACATCTTGACAAAATCACAAACTCCTTTTTGAAAGATGTTTTAATTGCCTGGAGTCACTTTAAACTAGAATTTTCGAAAAGTGCACATTCCTCAGTTACTCCCGATGATATTATTTGGAAAAACTCCAATATATTAATCGATGGTTGCAAACATTGCTACCAATACCGTATATATATATATATAAAATTTTACAGTTAATAGATGAAAGTGGAAACTTTCTGCAATTTCAAAGGTTTCAAAACAAATACGGTGTTCAAAAATTAGTACTTTTTTGGAATATTAGGGTGTGGTTTCTGCCATCAAAAAGTCAAAAGCGTTCTCTGCTAAGACAAATAGAAATGTTCTCACTTTTATCGCTCGCCAAGCAACAACCCTTTTGTTGTAAGAAAGAATACTCGGTTCCCTTTAAACAGTACACGAAGATGGCAAAACAAATTTCCAAACAAACCATTTCACAGGCAATCTATTTTTACCCTTGCTTTCAAAATCACTTTTGACACAAAACGTCGGAGTTTTCAGTATAAGCTTTTGCATCGCTTAATTTACACAAACTCAATATTGTTCAAAATGAAAATTATCAATACCCCAATGTGCTCTGTTTGTCGCTTCAGCGAAGAGACCACCTCCCATCTTTTCTTAGAATGCTAGTTCACAAACCGTTTCTGGAATGACTTCAATAACTGGATTAATAGTTTATTAAGTCCAAACATATCCATGACTTCATATCAAATATGCTTTGGGCGCAATATAAGGAATCCCGATATTCCTGTAAACCACCTGATTTTAATTGCAAAACAGCAGAACACCTGCCAACACTATCAACTTTTATATATACTGTCAAGAAGACTGAGGAAACTGGAAAACGTATAGCCATCCAGAATAACAAAATGAAGTTCCATAAAAGTAAGTGGAGAAGTCTTTCCAGCTAGTTGTAACTAGTCGTTTTAAATATATTCTCTCACGTCGGCGAGTAGGCCAAATGAAGGGATTGATCAACTAAAAGTTGATATTTTATGTTTTCGCTGTGAGGGTGAAAGGTTTGAGCTGACGTTTCGAGCGCTAGCCCTTCGTTATCCCGCTCTCACAAAGGGCCAGCACTCGAACGCCAGATCAAATCTTCCACTCTCACAAAGGGCTCGCACTCGAACGCCAGATCAAACCTTCCACCCACACGGCGAAAACATAACATATCAATTTCTAGTTGATCAATCCCATCATCTTCTAAATATATGTATTGCTTTCACCTTGTGATCAAAGTACGAAAATGTTGTTGTTGTAAACTGCTCATATTTTGTAATTTTTGTACTGAATTGCTGTAGCCATGTAAATTATGGAATTAAAGGTAAAAGGACAACAAAAAAAAAGGTCCCGGATTATACAACTTTGCTGGATCTTTGTGTGGGCTTACAACCGGAAGGAAAAACGTTCTGGAATTTATAACTGTTCATTATTAAGGTAACTTTGTATCGTATTCAGTGTAGAACAATAAAAGCAAGCGACAGGGATCTCACGGTCCTTGAAAATCCTTGAAAGTACTTGATTTTGAAAAAATATCCAAACATGTCCAACTGCTTGGAAGTGCTCGATAATATACAGACGTACTTAAAAGTCGTTGAATTATCTGTCATCTGCCCCAAGCAGTTTTACAAAGTAAAATAAACTTTATATGTGTGCTGAAATTTTCAGAAATGGCACCATTTGACATTAAAATATCAAATTCCTCGGCACTGTGTACTTCCGGCGACCTGCTATAAGTTATTGACTTTTAATATAGGTAAATGCCCTTGATCAATGGTGGGTCCCCTGGAGTGAGAGACAGAGAAAACTGCTCAACTGAACCTACAGTGCTACACAATAGTTACCTTATTTTCGCAGTTTCGGCCTTAGGCCCGATTTTAGGTGTCATGCTTTTAAAGCATTGAACTCAATAGTCCTAGTTCTAGTTAGCGGCGTGAAATTAGTTGGCGTACTAATAAAACTGATATGCATATCAAAAGAAAGAGGGTCTATTCATCAGGCCGTGGGTGTGAGGAGGGGGAGAGAGCTTATAATTAGAAGGGATTTTCTATTAGACATGGGCTTATACCCGGGGAGCTTATATCCGGGGGACTTATAACCGGGGAACTTACATCCGGGATTCTACTCGAGTACCTGCAGACCCACAGTCTTGCTAAAGCATTAATTCCTATACACAGGACTTCATGGCTGTGGTGGAATCACGAAAGGCAAGTTACGATCCAATAGTGGAGAAGGTGCAGGCCATCATTGAATGTAGTGACCCAAGCACGGCCAATAGCCTGCAGCGGCAGTTAGATGATATGAAGTCGTCATGGCAACAGGTGGTTTCCAAGGCCAACGAGGAGGGGGAGAAGCTTGGCGCGGCAGTGGAGAATGCCACTCAGCTGGATGAGAAGATGAACGATATGGACCAATGGCTAACCAAGGTGGAGGGTGTGGTGGCTGAGTTCGAGGACACCAGCACCATCCTGGAGACCCTGGAGAAACAACGAGAGCAGATCAAGGTTAGCAACTTATCCAACGCTACCACTTGTAACCCATGGAGGGTAGGCAAGGGAGTTGTTGCTAAGTTCTGTATATTAGCAAGGCTCCAATAAATCAATTCGGTTTGTTTAGTCAGTTTGTTAAAAGGGGACTTCTCTGAAATGCACAAACGGTTTCGTGCGAGGACCGAGTGTGAATGTGTTAAACAACCAGCAGTTGTTCTGTGATCTGGGACCTGAGAATTGCATAGTTTACCTCAAAGGTTACATCCTCGATTTCGTCAACGCAAAAGTGGCGAAAAATAAGCAGGATAACAAAACCTTGGCCTTGACCCCCCTCCTTTCCCCCATCCACCACCCCCGCCTAGGTACAGTGTTTGGCGTATTTCGGAACACCCAATCTGACCTTTATGTCGTGATTTAGGTGGGAAAATTGAGCATAGTAGATTCAGTAAAGATCGTACTGTTTGGGTGTCCAGCTGAATCAATGTTGTGTCCGGTTTTAATTTGCATGGATTTTGATATTTTGAGCCAGTAGTTAAGCGAGTCCATCTCAATCTTGCAGGAATTAAAAGAAGACATCGACACACACAGGGAGCCGTTCAAACAGATGAAATATCTGTCTTACAAGATCACGGACGTGTGTATTGAGGAGGACCGGGTGTACATCGAGGTGACGGTCGTGTCGCTGGAGAAGAGATGGAAGGAGGCCATAGCTATCTCCAGCACTCGCAGAAAATCGCTCGAGGAGAACTACAAGCTGTCTCAGAAGTTCTTCAGTGGCATTAATGATCTGATTAAGATGCTGGACGATGCGGAGAAGTCACTGAAGGAGGAAGAGCCGATCGGTGCTGACCCAGTCCACCTACGGCTGCAGTTGAAGCAGCACAAGGTAGGATACATGAGAGTTGACGAGAGTTCAAACTCTCACTCTTGTTTGACCGCCAACTCTCATGCGCTCTCATCAAGTTTGAACATGTTCAAATTTTGACGAGAGTCGATGAGAGTTCTTCTTTATGTGTTTCGCGACTCTTGTCAACTCTCATCGACTCTCATCCTCGTTTGACCGCGTGCATGAGAGTTGACTAAACTCTCATACAACTCTCATCACTCGACTATCATACAACTCTCATTCTCGTTTGATCCGGCCTTAACTCTTCTGTCAATCCTCCATACACGCACACGTATGCACGCATGCACACTCACACACACGCGCGCGCGCGATACACACTTACGCACGCATGCACACACATATTACATACATATTATATACAACACACACACGAACGCGCGCGCGCACACACGCACACACACACACACACACACAATTTTTGAAGTAGAAAGTAATTAAGCTCTATTCCAATCTATATCTGGCCATCAGTTTTAGTACGATCGTACTGTAATAACTCCCCGTCTATTATCTCCCACTCCCTCGAATTACTTAATAAGCGCCCGCGGGTTTGATGGCGGATTTAGAGGGCAAAGAGAGTGGACACAAGGCTGGACCTAGTGACGAGCAGCACTTCACAGAACGCAACACTGATTCACGATACTGTTAATAAAACTGATGCCCAGATATAGATTGGTCAAGATCTCCTTTGAAAGTAGCCGGAGTTTCACACGTTTCCGTATATAAAGACAAAAGAACAATTCTAACTGTTCTCTCGATCGTTTCTGTTCTCTCCATAGGAGTTTCAATCAATGCTTGGCTCGCACCAGACCTCTATGGACATCACGGTTAAAAGTGGCAAAGCGCTGATGGAGAAGAGCGGAGACAATGACTCCATTATTATTGAGGGAAAGAACGCGGACCTCAAGGCACGATGGGATGTCATATGTGGGCTGTCAGTCGAAAGGTATACTTTTCTTAAAGTTTGGCTTTCATTTGCTCTGAATTACTCAATTACTGGCAAGAAGGTACTCACACATTTAGTATGTGTTAGATAAAACAAAAAAGCCATTTCTTTTCTATCTGAAGTGACTAGTTGTTTGTTAACTGAATTGCTAAAACATGATCTTTTTCAAACTTACCCAAGTAACTAACATTCTTTGATAACTTTTACTTTGTTGCACTGCAACCTATCGATGCAATCGGATGATGTTGTTATATTTCTACGAGTTCTTCTACAGGTACAGCAAAGCTGATTTCTCTCTAAACTTTAAATTAATATTTAGATTCAAACATTTATAGTTTCAGCGCGATAACACACAATCAGTCATCTGTACTTCTTTTAACGCAAACTCCGTGAGTTGTAGCCTGCTAATACAGACTCTTCACATCGCACCTCGTCGGAGAAACCCCCTAAAAACGAAACGCGAGAGAAGTGTCTGCTTTACGAGCGACAAAATGCCGTCCCGCCGATATTCGACCAATCAGCTATCACTTCAGAAAACTAGAAGTCGTGTTTGATTGGCTAAGGTAATAATGCAAATCTTATATAGATCAATCCGGAATGCACAAACAACAAATGCACCACAATACTTGCTCCCATGAACGTAAACTCTCGATATAAATACGAAGGAAACTGGGTAGATATTTGAGAACTCTGGAATAGCTTTCAAGAAAAGTTAGACTTCAAAAATATTAATCACCTGACTTGATCGGCTAGATTTTCGGTCCATTCATAAACACGCTTGACGAGTACCGGCGCATCCAGGTTTCGCTTGTGCCCAATTCTAAATGAAACAGTTAAATTGCAGGGTTCTATGTAGGTTTTATGACGTTTTTCTACAAGTCCTTCAAGGTGTTAATTTAGAATTTTAAACGCGTTTCGCTTTTAGGAGGTTTCCCCAACGAGGCGCGATGTGAAGAGTCTGTATCAGCAGACTACGTGAGTTGTTATAATCAATATCTCTTGTCTCATTACGAACAGAACTCTCCGCGTCTCTCGGTTTCCTCGCGAAGTAATCGTTAATCCGCCAGATTTTGATCAGATTCAGTTCTTTATCGATGAGCAAGAACCGTTCCAGCAGTAAGTGAAATTCTATTGAGGTTTAAAAGCACCTGAAGAACAGCTGGACCACTTGCTGCCACTTTTGGTTTGTTTAAATCTCTCCGTTTGATTTCGTTATGATGCTTTAAGTTGAGCAGATTTTCGGCTTTACTTTGGTTCAATTTTTTTGTTTTTTAAAGGCGTTGTGTTTCCTTCTTCGCTCTTCCGTTTTGCCGTGGAAATCGAAAATAGAGTTGGTTTTGATGCAGTGGAAGCCCATTCTGTGAATGATATTCGCGTTTCGGCATCAAAATCTCTCTCCTGCAGCAGACCTATGTCCATAACATTGTTACTTGTATCTCGTTCAAGTTAGTTTGGCGCCTGCAGTTTCATTGCCCTGCGGTAACCAGTGAACATCTGAAGCTGACTCTACTTTCGAATGGGGGAGATATTCTGTCATGCTTCAGTCTTATTTTGATTGGTTTTCTTTAAATGTATCCTGCATTCTTCAGTTTTGCACTTGGCATTGACATTCCATTTGCTGACAGTCACCTTGGTGTATGAATTGATTAATTTTAGCGTTTTGATGTCTCTGCCGCTGTACTACAGTCTTTTCCATCCATGTGTATCATATGTCTTCGTTTGTTTTCAGTCCACTCTATACCGTCCTTTATCTTGTTTCTCAGATTAGCTCCTCTTTCTATTTAACTATCGTTTTTTCTTTCTCTTTCTTTCGTTCTCAGATCCTTGCTCGTTCTTCTCTTAATGGTGCCCCACGTAACATTATCCTGCGGTATTCTGATCAAAAATATTGCTGGATACTGTAATGTAGGCACTATTAAGCGAAGCGCGGGCAAGGCTCTGGATTACAATTGGACAGACAACCATATATTGCCGAAGTAAAACACAAATCAGTAATTGAATATCAATACCCGACCGTTTCCTGGGATACGGAAGGAAGCCATCTTGGATAAGTGATATCATGGGATACCAGGGGTATCGGATTCACAGGGCGTCCATACGTTTTCATTCATCATTAAACATTCCGGACATCTTGAAACAAATGGATGGCCGAGTGTTTTTGGTAAATGGACACGAGTTTGTGCAGTTTCCTTCTGGCAAATTCTCCCTAGCGAGTAGACAAGTCTCTTGTGTAGGATTATTTAACCTTTCATTTTAGCCTAAATTTTTGTTCTGTGATCATCTTCCCGTCACTAGGCAACAGAAACTCGAGGAGGCCCTTCTGTTTACTGGTATGTTCCAGGATGCATTGCAGTCGCTTCTCGACTGGCTGGCCTCCGCAGAACCCAGTCTCTCCACGGAAACGGCTGTCATGGGTGATCTGGAAACTGTGCAGATATTGATCGACAATCACAAGGTATAGAAACACCACCAATGACTGTTGCCATGGAGATCATTGTTGTACGAAGTAGAAATTAAATGCGATATTTCAAATATTCGTGAGTGAACTTTCTTCATTAGGGGCCGTTCCAAGTAATACACAACGCTTTTTGGTCCATGTTTTGACACCCCAACCCCCTTGTGATGTATTGTAACATTCATCCACAAATAACGTTCAACAATTTGAACACACTTCACCCCTCTTGGCCTTATCTAATACTTGAATGGCCCCTTTTGCAGTGTTTTTTGTCAGGTTTATGATTAATAAGCAAAGAAGCGGAGTCCCGAGACGAGAGTTGTCTAAACGTCAGACAGAAGCTTTGTGCTTTCGACATAACTACAAGTCTGCAGCCTACCCTGACCCATAGCACGCAGCACTGCAGATTGTTGTCGTTGAGAATATTTTGTTCTCACATGGAAGATTGGTGAATGTGATCTTTAGAAAACTTCAGTGTAATTATTTCCGCGTAAGACTCTCCCAGGTCAACTCACATGGTTTAAATGTACTTTGTTTTCTCCATTATCTCTCGTTACTTTTTACTCGGCGTCGTCTGTCGGTGTTGTTGATGGGGTGATGGTGATATTCTTTTGTCCCATATTTCGTTATTCTTAAGAAAATCATTCACGTAATATGCCGACTTTTTATCATCAGACATTCCAACGGGAGCTGCATCGGCGTCAAGCCAATTATGACTCCGTAATGGCTGCAGGCCGTAAAATGCTGAATGAGAACAAAGTTGAGGAACCACAGGATCTAGAGAGCAAGTTGAATGATCTGAGGTCTCGTTTTGAGGTGGTGGTTGCCATGGCTACCACCAAGCAGGACAGGTTGGACAACGCCCTTGTTCTGGCCACGGAGTTTGATACTGCAGTGAAAACTGAGCTGCTCCTATTGAAGGAGTTTGAGGACAACCTGAGGGAACTGGGTCCTATTGGTGATGATCTGGACAGCATCAAGGCCCAGCTTGAGAAGCACAAGGTATGCTTATCAGGGCTTAGGCTGCGCGGGGGGACTGGGCAGGACGGGGGGTTGCCCTTATGCAAGCCGCATTTGAGATGGTGATTCGGCTCGAAAAAGCAACACTGTGGGACAAACATAGAAAACCGGAGTGGGGAATAATCTACTAGAGGCGATTTGGGGACAAGCTTGATATTTCTTGTGTTGTTGACGAAATAACGGCTCTACCAAAATGTAAACGAGAGTAATACTTTTTTTACGTTTTCAAAAGGCCAGTGGACTGTTTATATGATTGTCATCCTACTTATAATTGTGTACAAATGTTCTCACGTTCGTTTTTATTGTCCAGGCATTCCATCATGATCTCAAATCGGAAGAAGTGAACGTTCAATCGGCCATTAAGAAGGGTCAAGTTATCCTGCGGTTCTGCCACCCAAGCGCCACTCAGATCATCCAACAATGGCTGGCTCGGCTGAAGAAGCGATGGGACGATGTCAGTAAATGGTCGTCACAGAGATTAATGAGGCTGGAAGAGGAGATGAAGAAGATGATTGAAGATCAGCTCCTAATGGATGAGCTGCTGAAATGGATTGCAGAGAAGGAGAATGTTCTGTTGGAGAAGGAGAAAGATCCGATACCAGAGGAGGATTACGAGGAGGTGAATTTAACTGTTTGTTGTGCATGATTGAAGATACACAGTGTGGTGTAAGCAATGTCCCCCCCCCCCCCCAAAAAAAAATCCAGGTTGAATCATTAATGAGGATTGTGGTTGGAAAATAGTCCAGTATACTAGTGTTAACTGTTATTGGAGCGTGTGCTATGTGAGAGCAACAAAACTCAGTGGTGACCCATTCGTGTTGTTTAGACAATCAGTAACCCGATCCTAACTCCAGCCCCAATCCTGACTGTAGAAGCACTAGGCCAGTTGTGTGGGACACGACATAAAACGAAATTGTATCATTCTTAAGAAAGTCACCGTGTGGATGTGTGGTTTTAATTAATAGGTTTTTTTTAAACTACTCACTGCAATGATGTACCAGTCAGTCAAATCTTTATTTTATAAGTTGAGATTAACATCGTAATTTCGGGTCTTCACACAACATTTCAGAGATGTTAGTCTCATAAATTTAAATGTGAGCCAAGTTTTTGCTGTCGACTGGAAAGTTACAAAGACCATCTAGAAACTGGCTGTGATTTTTGTGACACTTCTAATCATGTTTGTTTTACGTGTCTTCTGTGTAGGTCCGTAAGTTGCTGGACGAACATAAAGAATTCCAAGAAGAAATGGCAAAGAAGCAGCCGACGTACGACAAACTCACGAAGTCTGCCAAACGCCGTCAAAGCATTGCCCCACAGGCCATGACGTCAGAACCGCCCAAAGGGCGGCGGGGAAGCAGCAAGATCCCGAGCAGCCCGGCTAACTCGTTTACGCGGGAAAAGTCACGTGAGAAGCTGACGCCATCTGGCGCATTCACCAAGGAGAAGCAGCGCACGCCGTCGTTCACGCGTTCAGGTTCGAATACACGTGACCGGGGTCATCCGGCCATGAATCACCTGACCAAGAAATGGCAACATTTGTGGCTGCTGGCCATGGAGAGACTCCGGAGACTTCAGGAAAAACTGGAGCACATAGCCATTGTGAGTTGGTCAACTTTCATTTCCACGCTATCTTATAGAGCGACTTTTGTTTACATATCAAAATGAGTTACCGCCAAGTTTTATTGTACTGAGAAATCTGCATTGGACGTTTGTGAAAGTCATGAAGTAATGAATGGGATTTTTGACTGTGTGGCAAGATCTTGCTAAACATCCGAAACATTTGTTTAAAACTTTCACAAATTTCCGATGCATATTTATCAGTGGTGTTTTTGCGTACAAGACAGTTAACTTGGATACCTTGACGTTACTAGTATTAGAGGCTACTAATTTTCGCGATTTTTTTTAGCGAGTTCATGGAAAAATAAATAGAAAATTTTCAATATGCTTTCATTAAACGTCTCGAAAATGAAAGAAACCGTTCAATTTAATAGTCGCTAATTCCTTTTAAGAAGTCGCTAATCCCTTTTAAGAAATCGCTAAAATTAGTAGCCGCTAATAATAAGGTATGTTCCTTCTTATCTAATAATAAAGGTATATTCCTTATCTAATAATAAAGGTATATTCCTTATCTAATAATAAAGGTATATTCCTTCTTATCTAATAATAAAGGTATATTCCTTCTTATCTAATAATAAAGGTATATTCCTTCTTATCGCGTCATTCGTTCGTTTACCCGCCTAATTTGAGGAATTTTAAGTAAACAATGATTGCCATGAGATATTTTTATGATGATAATAATACTGTCTAATAATATAAATCAAATGGTGAATTAGCTGTTTATTACAAATATTTAAACAAGACAGGTGAAATAAGCTTTGGAGACTGAACTATAAAATTCTGCAATAGATATAACAACAACATAGATATATGAAATTCGTAAATGTGATCTGTAAACAACAGATGACATTGTCAGGAAAAACTACGTCGGTATCTGTCAGTTCTGTACTTATATTTTGAGAAATTATTTACGGCTATGTTCATCACTGCTAGTTTGAAAGTATCTTTCTTAACATACATACATACATATTTATCAATCCTTGTAGTCCGAAGACCATGCAGGATGATAAAAGCGGTCGATGGCGGAACAAAACACATTACATATTACAATCAGCATATTACATATTCATATTGCGAAAAGAACAAACAACTAGCAACAACAAAACAAAACAAAAAAATGACAATAATAATGAGCAGCTGTTAATACAGAATGAAGTGTTACATTACTTTGCTGAACAAATTATATTAGCTTTGCATGGGTGAGGCACGTGTTATTGACCAGATATAAGGTAACAAGTTGCTGTCCCTTTCGGTCATCAAACACGTGACAGCGATAATCATTCATCATTTTATGAACACGTATAATTTCTGCCTTACCCGCGGTCTCTCTCGAGTGATTGGTAAAAAGTTATAATTGAAGCTATCAGCCAGCACTACTGCTTGTAAATCCTCTTCGCTTTTCTCCCATGATTCACCGCTTTTAGCGTCTCCCTTCTTCTTTCTAGAGCTCATAGTTCAGTTTCTTCAGGTTCAGTCAAAACAAACATGGCGCCCAAAACTCAATGCTTTTTAGTGCCCAGATCTCCGTCATCGACGAGTCGGAATGTCCGGCAATATATCGACGTGCATACGAACTGGCCCGATCATATTTCGACTGTAAATCGATCAATTATGCAGTCAATAGGTCCAGCGGCTTCCCCCTTCTTCTTTCTCTCTACGTGTCTTTCTTGTTGTGGTGTTTCAAAATGGTGAGTTTGTGAATAGAATCAGCTAAAATCCTCAGCCATCTCTTGATAATCGTTAAATGTGATACTATTATGTTGTAAGAAGGTTATTTTCGGTGTGTTCCGGAGACATTTTGTTTGAATTCTGTACTGTTCTAAAATGCATTTTCGTGTTTGTTGTGATCCTGTTTTTCAGGAGGGCCTATCAATCGAGCAGATGAGCAGATATGCCAGTCCAGTCAACCCCGCGGTATTTCCACACCTCACAATCGTCCTGCTGGCCATAGGAATATTTTTCATGGCATGGTTCTTTGTGTATCCTTGACAGTTCCAATTTTTGCATTTTGTGTTTGTATACTTTGTTTTTGTTTTGGTTCTCCGTCTGTATATTTTTTCCCCAAATCAAAGTCAGCTAATTATAAGGTAATAAGGAGCAACTCAACTGTAGAACACCCTGCAACTATTGAAGTTGACTGTGCATGAGTTATTATGGAGTGAGAGTATGAACACGTTGCAGAGTGCTCTACAATTTAGCCGATTATAACTTTTATAAATTAAAATTGGGGCTAATTAGGGACGGTTCATAATTTATGGGGAGTACCGGGTCGGGAAACTAAGATCCAATGTTTTCATTTTTTCCAAAGCCCTGTCTGACACTTGTTTAGATTTTTCAACACCCATCCAGAATCATTGA